>VCJN01001121.1:0-10512 GCA_006384855.1 Tetraselmis striata | reverse complement strand
CAAGTGAGATTTTAGCACATCCATGAGGCCGCACGCGGGTTGGTCGCCTCTGGAAAGGGGGGGGGGGGGGGGCGAAAGGAGGGCGGCGGCGGATCGTGCCTTTGGGCCCGGAGAGCGAGCTGTTGCCGCGCATCTTCTGCGCGCGAGAGTCGATGCGGCCACAGATATCCGCCAGGCTCTGGTTGTCCACCGGAAACACGCAGTCCGAGTGCTCCACCAGCCGCGAGAGGCTGAGCAGCGCGTTGTAGGGGCTGGTGATGACGTCGTCGTCCTCCGAGGGGAAGATGCTCGTCGTGAAGCGGTACACGTCGGGGAACTCGTCCTGGCCGCCAAAGCGAGTGCGGGTGAGGCGCTGTCACCTGCACACGACACCGCAACGCCGTCCATAGAGGGCGTTTTGTGTGTGTGGGGGCCGGGGGGGGGGGGGGGGGGGGGAGAAAGGGCTGTCGAGCTCACCCCAAGCATCTCCAGGATGTAGCTGCCCAGTCCGCTCCCGGTGCCGCCGCCCAGGGAGTGAAGCACCAGGAAGCTCTGCAGTGAGTCACACTGCTCCACCGGCCGCCGCACGTCTCCAGCGCGTGTTGCGGTTACTGCTCATGCAACAGAGCACGCCATCGCTCAGCCATCCCCCCCCCCCCCCCCCCCCCCCCGGTGTGTCTGTGTTAATGGCATGGAGTCTCAAAGGGGGACAAACCGGGGGGGAGCAGGGGGGCACCTGGGGCCGTACACGTGGTGCCCGTGCGCCCAGTTGTTGCCCGAGCCGCTCACGTCCGTCAGCAGCTGCTTCTGGTCGAACAGCTCCCCCAGCGGCCCATTCAGTGCCTCGTTCACAACGCCCTCCTCCATGTCCACGATCACCGCGCGCGCTTTCAAAGCTGGCGATGGGCCCCCGGCCGTCGTCCACGGGCAGGTCTCGCGGCGGCTCGTACCGCGTGTCCACGTTCCGGAAAAAGCTGGCGCGAAGAGCACGCACGGCACACCCGCTCAGTGAGACAAGCCTGTCCTGCTAACAGCGCTGGGCGCGGGTGCGTGTGTGTTGTGGGGGGGGGGGGGGAGGGCATTTGCCGCCGGGGGGGAAGGGAGCGGGCATGCGTGGCCAAATCCACCTGCTCAGCGACTCATCGAATACGCCCTTGGGGTTGTTGGCCGCGTGCTCCCTCAACGCCATGTCCCAGAAGCGGCACCCCACCTGGTTGCCGCACTGCCCCACCTGGATTGTGATCAGCTCGCGCGGCATGCTGCCCCCCCCGCCCCCCCCCCTCCCCCACCCCCCCCCCCTTCCTCGCCTCTTCACTCTTCGCTCTGCTCGAGCCTCGGCCCGCGTGGTGAGCCGCCTGCTCGACCCTTCTAGGTGCCCCCAACTGTGGTTTCGCCCCTACTGCCGCCGCGTCTTGGCAGGGCGCCCACCAGCGCGGGTTGAGAGCGAACAGCGTTGTCGCAGTTGCTGCAAGCGAGAATCCCGCCCGCTGCTGAGCACGCCGTATGTTAGTACAGCCTGTACCGCCTCTCCACTATTCGTCACCCCCGCGCTGCCACCGACAGCCAAGCCGGCAAGGGGTCTGGCTACACGCCGGAATGAAGGGCAGCGCACAGGTACCTGTAGCGGTAGAGACTGCTGATCGGGCTGCTGAGGACCGGAGCACAAGCACAGCGACTTGCGCGGACGTGAAAGCCCTGATGTAATAATTAATACTTCGGCGGACGTTCCACCGATCTAATCCCTACCCCATCGCGTACAAGATGAGTCGTACGTTGCACGAAAAGTACTCGCTGACCACGTTTTGTTTTTTTCGCCTCCGGGACAGGAATGGCAGTGAAACTCTTGCAGCGTCTCTACGACGGGCGTTTATGCAGCAATCCAGTTACGGAAAGCCCACCTGGGTCGGGGACGCTCACTTATAGTCATCAAGCAAATTGCCGAGGCATTCTGCAAGACTAATTAGGGGTCAGTGACGGAATTTCGAAGACTGTTATTGGATCACCGTCTAAAACACTGCCATGAAAATACCCGGCACTGACCACGAAAGGTCCGCCCTACACGTTTGGGCGTCGGCCCATTCGAGTAATGAGAGTTGGGGCAAGCCCCAACCCGCGGAGCAAAGCATTTCGGGAGTGCGATACATTGCAAACAGAGAAGGCAATGTGAGGGAGGGCCCGACGCCATAGCTCGAAAAATTTCCCATTCCCAGTAAAATTCCAGGGCACCGTGAAGGGTGGGGGGGGACCCCGCCCAAAATAAAGGCAGTTAATCCTGGCTCGGGTGTTGACGCAATAACCTGACTACTAATTGTAAAATCCCTGAACTCCGGAACTAACAAACCAAAACTATGACGGTGATACCCCCACCGCGGGCACTCCACCAATATATGTTCGATAGTCTCAGATTCACCTCCGCCACATGCCATGGCAGTGTTATAGGAACCCGCTCAAGCAAGGCATGAATCCGGGCCAATCAGCGGGCAGTGGGAAATACTCGGGTGCGTAATTGTATCATAATGTGCAGCCCGGCCACAACCCCCGCGGGGACCCCACACCGTACTGTGGCAACGGGTTTGATGCATAAAACGCATGGACAATATACCCCCCAAGGTTTTATTGCGTGCTAACGATGCCGACGATTCGCAACGCGCCCACACTGATGCCTTAATTTACTAGTTTAGCGGCATCGCGCACGACTAGTGACCTCCACTCAAGTGGAAGGTGCGCCCCCTCAGCTAGCCCTACGTTCGCCCTAGCTAGTCGATTTAACCACCGCACAATCCCCGAAGTCCACCTGATAGGACGCGCCCGACTTGGCTGATCTTCTAAATGGGTTATACTTGTATTCAAGTCGGATGCTTTAAGGAACGCCCGAGCCCGTGCCGCAGCGGCCGTAGCCTCTATGGGCGCAATATCCAACTCCCGCATCATCGGTGCAATGGCCACCCCAAGGGAGTTTTTACCCACCCCAATGAGGCACCGCAAGCATTGATTGAGTACAATTTGTAATTTATTCGCGCCGCTAGTTCTATCCATGCCCCATACTTCTCACCCGTAAATTAAAACCGGAAGTACACATGCTTTAAAGACAGACACATGCACATTAATAGGAATTATGTCCCGTCCACCAACTAATACCGAATCGAGCGCCTCAATGGCGAGCTTACCCTTCTTAACCCGGTTGTCTACTATGTGTTGCACACCTAAATCCGATTTAATGACCGTACCCAAATACATGTAATCATTTACAACCGGTACCCGTTCCCCCCCAAGCATCCATCGGGCAGCTTCGCGTAGCGCGGTCTCGTGGGAATATCGGCCTAGTGCCATCACCCCACACTTAAGTACCCCAAACCCCATAAAATGGTCCTCCGCCCACTGCGAGAAGTGGGCGAACATGGCATGCAGGTTATCGAACGAGGTTATCTGATCACGTTGTTAGACACAGTGCGAGTCTCGCTTTGCCAAAAGAGCGTACGGCTTGGATACAGAGCCCCCATCACACCTATCGAATATAGGTTGGTGCGAGTACCGGGTTCTAGGGTTTTTCAAGGTTTAACGGGTTTAGGACTTTTGGTTTTAAAAGCACTAAAATACTTAACCGCTCCAGGAAAGGGATGAGCGCAGGGAACCCTCCAGCACCACCTAACTAGTGCTGGAGTGTTCTGGATTGTGAAGTCGGGAGCTCTCGACGGTCAGCGCGTGAACTCCAGCCCCCGGCTCGTAGTGGGAGTATGGGATGGACCGTCGGTGGAGGCGTTCTTAACGCCAATGCCCAGATTTTGCGGGGGGGGGGGGGGGGGGGAGGGTGGCGCCGCCTCGGGTGTTGGATTCAAGATCTGGGCACTTCGGCTTGATGTGTAGCCATCGCGCAATGTCCCGCATATATACCGCATTTAACGTTTACATGAAGACACTTTTGATACACACTTTCTACAGAATCGTAATTCGGCAGTAGGTACCCCTTTTTAACGGGGAATCGGTCGCGATATCTGGCGTACTCCGCTTTTAAATAGAGTGTACGCGTCTGCAAAAGCCCAAACAATGAGGCAACCGGTTGACTACGACATGGCTGCCGACGGTGGGGTAGGTCATAACAACACAAGTACTGCCCAACGGCGCACGATGAATGCAGCCCGGGACGTGAAGCCACAGCCCGTGGCGAAACGGGCAGCCCCCGCGCCCGTACCCGGCGAGGTGCTGCACTGCCCGTGGGACGATCAACCAGAGGGCGTGTGGGCGAATATTCCTCCGGAAAAGGCCGCTAACAATAACTGCCCGGTAATACTTGGCGCCCTAACGGAATGGGTCCCTCGAAGAACTGTGAGCAGCGCGTGGTCCAAGGCGTGGCTGCCCCTCCAAGAGCACACAAGCTTCAAGAAAATGAGGCGGGTTCAAGTAGACCTCATCTGGAATAGGCAACCATATGTGCCTACGTACAAACGAGGCGATCTTGTGACGCCTCATGCTGCTTTGCCCGACCCCCTCCCCCCCTGCCGAGGTGGAAGCTACTAGTTATCCATAGCGAGGAAAGTGCAAAGTAAAGTAGCGAGTAGCAGCACGCGGAAGTGTTGTAATCCTGTAAGTTTAGCATTGTGTAACAGTCTGACAAGCCTTACCCCTATGACTGCACCAACTGTGTCACCTCCCTTTGCGGTGCCTCGTACCCCGCAGACTACCAGCATGAGGTGTTTAAAACCGCCGTCGATTCAAATGGCCAAGGCGGCTATTGGGCGGTGGGCGCTAGGTGCGCTAGGTGCGCAAGGCAGCGGCGCCGGGGCGCTGCGCGGAATTGCCGGGGAGCATAACTTTGATCGATTACATTTACCAGCTACACGGAAATTCAGCTAGTAGTGTAGGGTCATTGTGTTATATGTACACCACACATACTGCCCCACATATCATGAGGTGACAATCATGCCAAACCGGGATAAGTGTTGGTCTGTCATTATGTCCGGATCAGCATAGAAGCAACACATTTTCTCCTCCATGTGCTTCAGCGCGACGACAGGGAAGGCGTCATGCCCCTTGCGAATGTTTAGCGGAAGGTGCGCCTTGCTCTGCCACATATATGTGCCGAGGGGGGGCTCTATCACCATGCGCTCAGCTGCGTGCAGTCGTCACACAGCGAGGGTGAGATCCGGCACCGAAGGGGTGGTGTGGGTCACCTCCGGGAAATACAGCACTTCCCCAACATACACGTTATTCTCATGCCGCTCCTCCTCGGCACGCCTGTCTCGCAGTATGGCATGCTTGCCGTATTCATCAGTGGGCGCCCAGCTCGTCCCATGTCTTGTGCTTGAACACCACAGGCCTCCGTGTCTCGGGCTTCTCATGCACAACATGCACGTGTGTGTATACCAAAACTCAGCAGGGCGACACTATATAGGCAGTTTGGAGTCAAGCGTGGGGGAGGGGGTGCCTTTATCCAGTAGTTGCGCTATCGTCCCTGTGTCACGGTGAACGATACAGAGGTAGCCAGAAATGATGTCCCCTCCCCTATCTTGCACTCGTGATTCGGGTTGTACATGCGGGATAGTGCAGCAACCTCATTAATCATAATCAACAATCAGTATAATCATTTTGACCGCATATAAGAGTGAAATCGACTCTTGTCCGTCAATTTCACAAACCGCATTTCCTTTGCTAGCGCGGCCGGGGCAGCGCGGCGCCAGCGCGCCGCGCCCGGGGCAGCGGGGAGCCAACGGGTAGCAAGGTAGCAACGCGCAGCAGGGTATGCTGCAGTAAATAGGAGGTTCACATGGTAGTAGGAAGTTGAGTATATACCCGGAACATGCTGCGTTAAGATTATGACCTATGACCTGCGTTATGATTCCAGCTAATTGGGAAGTAGAGGGCGGCATGGGACCGGGGCGGGGGTGGGGGTTCACTTATTGACTTCATGTGGGTTGAGCCCCCTTGTTTCATATTCGTCCTTTCAGGCCGGCCCAGTGTGCCAGTTCCTTCACAGTGCTTAGCCAACGCCACCTCGAAGTCCGACCATATGGCGGGGGCGCCTAAGGTGCCTGGCTGCACAGCGGCGCCCCTGCAGCCCGTCCCCGCGCCCTCAAACATATCCAAAGTAGTAATACGATATCTGCATGCAGACACATAACGCATGCACAGTCATACATTTTATCTTGTCCCTGCCCTCTGTATTATGTAGCAGTCAGTAGGAGCAGCCGTGCTACGATGTAACTCCATCAGGCTTCATAGCCTTGAAGCGTCCAAGCATGTCAGCAAAGAAGGCGCCAATGTATAACTGTGGTCCATCACCCCACATTGTGCAAGTTAGTGTTACATGATGGCAGCAGCCAATCTCAGCAGGCCAGCATGCCCACTTCATGTTGACCGTGGGCGCACACCTGATGCTGCAAGTCACGGCGCGCTCTGAACTTGTTGCCATCGCTGTCAGTCACCTCATACACATCATGAACAGTCTGTGCGCCCTCCGCGCTCTGCGTTATGGCAATTGCCTTGAGTGTCTCCTCCACGTATATGTCAATGTGCTTCGGTGCGAAGGGCCCTGGGATGATGATCAACACCTTCATATTGCGCTATCCCCGCGAATTGATGATGGCGTATCTTGAGACATGTAGTAATAGGCCGCACTACATAAGGTCAAAACCACTCAGCAATAATCATACTCATATATCTATCAGCATGTAACAGCACTGGGGTACGAACCTAATGCCCAAATATCCAGCAAGAATATGCTTTGCTGTAGTGTAGCTCCACCCGATCTCCACGTAAATCATACACCCCGTTGTATATGTGAGAAAACTGCCCGTTGGTGGCAGCATCCATGGCCTTGCATGCTTCAGAGATCCAAAACTCATTGATAAACTGGTCTCTGCATGTGCCTCGGCGCAGAGCCCATTCCTCATTCCAAAAGAATTGCTTCACCAGCTGCATCGTGTTTCGTGCAACAGCAACAGTAACTCAATTAAGCTTTGCGCTGACAATGCTGCCGATGAGTGGGGGCAAACGGAAGGGGGTAGGGGGGGGAGGGGGGGCGCATCACCTCACATACGTTGAAGTCAAATTTAAACTTGCGCGGTTCAGGTGTGGCAACAGTAACTCAATTAAGCTTTGCGCTGACAATGGTGCCGATGAGTGGGGGCAAACGGAAGGGGGTAGGGGGGGAGGGGGGGCGCATCACCTCACATACGTTGAAGTCAAATTTAAACTTGCGCGGTTCAGACGTGGCGGGGCGCGGGTGGCGCAGTGACTCGGGTGTCCAGCACGGCAGATTGCAGCGAGGGCATCGGTCGTAGCTCCAGTCACCATCCTTGGAGTGGCCGTACCGATGCTCGTCGCAGGGGCAGCAGTGAACGATACACTTCCGTATGTCCGGGACGTTTAGGCACTGCTTCATTTGGTACCACATCTCGGCAAGCTCTGACCCGTTCTTCGGTAGCATGTGTGTCTTCAACAGCTTCAATAGCCTCTCGAACGCGGCCGTCTTTATGTTGTGGTTCAGCTTCCACTCGCGGAGATTGAGCGCGGCCTCCATCAGGGTGGCGTTGGCACTGGTGTACAATTGACGGCGTCCGTTGCGAAGGGGGTGGAGGAACATGTGTTTAGCAACGGACTAGTAGGCGCACACAGGGCGGAGCGAGGGGGTCCGACTCGATACATGCTCATCACCTCTTCCCGTCGTCGTTCTTCCCTTGAGCATTGCTAGTCCCGGTGCTGAAGTCATACCTCGCGCCAGCGTCTCCTTCACCGTCGTTGTCGCTGCAGCTGTCGTCAGAGGGGTTGCCTTCGACAACCCCCGCGACGATGCCTTCGGCGTCGCTATCGGCGTCGCCATCAGCGTCCAGAAGTTCCCGTAGCTCCTTTTCAGGCACACATGCGCGCAACCATCTAAACGAACGCGCGTGTAACCGCCATCTTCAGCAAATCATCATTTGCACATTGCCAGTGCGATATTCTTACCAATACCTAAACTATGGGGCAACAAACACGGGCAAGCACCCCCTCGAAGGCGCCGTCCGGTTGGTGCGCAAGGGGCACCAGCCGGTAGGTCGTCAATGGCGCCTTGAGGCAACCTGCGAGTGGAATCGCTCAGCTGCTCGGTCGTCATGTATAGCGGTTGTATCTCCGGCACACTTAGCTCTTTCCGAGTCGCCGTCGTCGTAAATCACCTTCATCACCAGCTCCCTATCCGCCGGGTTTGCGCCCTCGTTATCACATCTCAAACTGATGACTTGGATGTTGGGTGATACACACGGGTGGACTATATCAGGGCGGCGGTGGGCCTATGGCAGGTGTAACGGGACGTCAGGAGGGCAACATGCGTGTGTGTGGGGGGGAGGGGGGGGGGACTACACGGCCGAGAAAGCTCTTCCGCGTCCCAAACGTTTTTGCCTTATGATACCACCCACGTGAAGCTCGGCGTTCTTCTCCCCGCGTTGCCATGCTTTGCTGACATGCCACCATCAGACGACACGAACGCCCGTGCCCCGCCGCTTGGTAGTGCAAGGCTCGCCTGATTCGTTTCTGAAGACGAGCAGCGGCGGAGAGGGCGGCGGGGGCGATGGCCGCGGCGACCGCGGTATCGATGCATCACCCGGCTCGCCCCGCGTTTCGGTCTGACCGGGTCCGGAGGAGCAGAGGCGCGACGGACGTACGGTGCAGCAACTACCGCATGGGCGCCATCATCACCGGCTGTGACAAGCGCGGCGGTGTCCGGAGGCGGCTTGGCGCACGCCTCCGTCCATCTGTGCTTGTCGTGGAAGCGAGTCTTCGAGACATGTGCACCACATGCGCGGCAGCACATTCTCTTGGACGCTTCTTCCTGAATCCCCTTGGCAGGCGTCCATCCCTCCTTGCCCTCAAGAATACGGCGCTTGGAGTTGCGACGCCCCATGGCACCCCACTACTTGGTGCCGGCGGCTCGCAGCGGCGGGGGTTTGTAGGAGCTAGTCATTGATGGCGCTTACGCTCTTGCGGTGGTATGCTCCCCGCGCGATGCATGGTAAACTGCCCGCACTTGTTGCACTTCACTGGTTTGAGTCCTACGATATCGTTTGGCCGTTGGGTCGTCACGGAGCTTGTGAGGCGTTTAAGTACAGTGTGGCGAAAGTGCCAACGATTATGGGTAGCCGCGCAAGGCGCGATGCGGGTCCAATGTACTATGGGGATGGAACAACATGCTCCTGGTAGCATATTACGGAACGCGGTCGAGCCGGGCACGTCAGTGCGACTGCCGAGCCTAGCGAAAAAGTCGCGACTACACGGTATATACGCCAATTACACGCCCATTCAGTGGGGAAATCGCGATTACGGGCCATTACAATTGAATTACGGGACGGTCTCGGAGGCTAGTAGGGTGAGTGTAAACGTGTTACGTTCAATGCTCTTTAACAAGCCCTCTGCTCCGCCCCGGTGCTCATGTCGTCCCCACGAGCCGGCCCTGACTCCGAAGTTGTTATATTCACCAATGCATCCAAATACGCCCTTGGCGTTATACTTCTGCAAAAAGACTCTGATGGCAACCTTCGCCCTTTTGTCTATTATCCCAAGGGGCTTCAGGAAACCCACACCCGATTCCACTTATGATCAAGAACTACTTAGTGTTGTTTGTGCGCAATGATGGATGGCGCCGCTACATAGAAGGTAGTTCAAAAATCGATGTTATTACTGATAGTGCCACTCTTAGACACCTCCCAACCCAACCAGGGTTAGGCCACCGCCACACACTGAGGTTCCATACCATCTCCCCATACTTGGCCACACACCCCCGCGCTGGTGAACTGGTGCTTGAAATTCTGTACCGCAAAGGCTCTCAAAATGAGGCCGATGCCCAGTCTCGTCGCCCCGGTCTGCGCTATGACTTAATAACGCTAGACCAACCATTACTTGACAAAAACCTCGAACACATGCATAATTTCTTATTCACCATGTGCCACTTACAAGTGGACCCTGCTCTCGTTGCCCGCATTAAATCCGATTACAAATTCAACCCCACTTATGCGGGATCATGCTTGCCTGACAGAGATAGTTCGCTTTGATACAGGAGTATACTGATAAGATTTATTGAATGCATGGCCGATAAATTCTGCCTCCCGACTTTCAATGATAAATTATTACATCTGATTATCGGCAAATTTCATGATGCCGCCGGTCGCCCCGATTTCGAACGCACACTCCTCAATACGTCGCGCATCTTTTGATGGCCGACACGCATGTGCAATACTTACTGTTCGCCGTTACTAGCTGCAAAATTTGCTCGACTTGCCAACGAATTAAGAACGCGACCCAAAATAAAACCGATGGGCTCTCTGTCACCATTGCCTCAAGGTTTTCATACACTTCTCACTTTCCAGCCGGCCCTTAACACCTGGCGAAGTATTGCGCATGTACTAAATCTGGGCAAGCCGGCGCGACTCTACTCGTGATGATAGTGTACTCCTGTGAAACGGTGGACCGCCCGACGACCGGACGACCCATGCCAACTGCCGGTCAACGCCCACACCGGCGTGAAGAGCAGGCTCCACAGGAGATCATCACTACAGCGACCATGGA
>VCJN01001119.1:0-62043 GCA_006384855.1 Tetraselmis striata | reverse complement strand
AGAGGATGAAGAAGTACGAGTTGCCCTCCTCGGCCTGCTTGTTGAGGCGCAGCACAAAGTGCAGCTTGGCCAGATTGGCTGAGAGCACAAGGACCTGCCCCGGGGCGCACCCAGTCAGCGAGAGAGGAGGAGTGGGGGGAGAACTACATGCCCCACTCTATCCCCCCCCCCCCCCCCCCCCGCACATACACCCACCCACCCACCCATCTTCCAGCCACCACCGCCGACTTAACCAGAACAGAAAAGGAAACCAAATTAAATGGTGGGATTGGGGTCGGGGGGCACCTGCGGAAAGCGCGCTGTCCAGGTATGCTCCGGCAGGTAGAAGTTCAGCTCACGCAGCTGCAGGCGAGAAAGGCAACGCAGAAGGTGGGAAAGGGGTGTGGCGGGGATGGGGGGGGGGGGGGGGACAGGAAAAAGGGATTGAAAAGGCGGTGAAAGGGCAAGGGCGGGGGAGGGGGGGGGGGGGGGGGGGGGCACCCAGTCGCAAGTCCGCATTAGGTTTCATCGCGTGCCTGGCTTGCTATCCCTTAGTCATCCGGAATATCGACAAAACACTGAAACTTCCCTTAATCACCCAGCCGGAAGATATCGTGAGGAAAGGTTCGAACAAGACACACACGTGGCTAGGGCGGGCTAGGCGCGCTTTGCCAGGCTGTGCTGTCAAATGCTGAAAACGGCAAACTAAAGTGCACTCCATAGCCGTCCCTTCTACCTTAGTCCTGATGTGACATCCGCCTATGTACCGAACGTGTGTGTGTGTTGGGAGAGGGGGGGGGGGGGGGTACGTGCATGGGGAACATGGAACAGTGCAGGACCCGACAAGCCAATGAGCATCCGGAATGTCAGCGTGGACTGAGGGTTGCATGCTGCCCATGGGAATTTGCTATAGGATTGGGGGTCTATATTGGACGCAGAACAGGTCGGGTGGGTTCTCCTGCGTAGTATTATTACTATTCCGGCGGCCGTAATTGGCAGCCTGCCTCCAAAGGCGGTGGGGGGGGGGGGGCACCTGGACGCAGGCGAAGAGCAGCCATGCGACGACTGCAAGCGCGTACTCTGCAAGGCGTGCCGCGATGGTCAGTTGTGGGGGGAGGGGCGGGGGGGGGGGGGGGGCTGCACACACAATGTGACCATTGACATGAATAAATACATATCGCATCAACCCCGAAGTGCGCATATGACGACGTCGCGCTGGAAAATACCCGTGATACTGGTTCAGTTATTGGTGGGTCCGCGCTGCCCACCATAGTTGTCGCCCGCGGTGGGAGTGCACGCTCACACACAGCACTCCCTCCCCTCTCCCCATTGGACGGGTGCCTCCGCCACACCACACACGTGACATCGGCACGATGCGTTGGCCAATCAGCGGCTCCACGCGCACTGCGCCAAACTTACGGCCCCGCCTGTCCGCTTCCGGCTAAAGACAACTCTGTATGGCGCTGGCTTCCTTCCTTGCGGCCCGGTACGGCCATTGGAACAACAGCCTCAAATCCAAGCCAACGGCCCAGGTCTCCGAATCCATCGCACAGCCCAATAAATAAACCTTTTCTATACATCAACAATACATAATACTTTCTATATAAATATTCAAAGTATGTGGGCAGTGCAGTCACTTGGATTTGTGACTGGGCAAAGGGGCGTTTCACGTCGCTTTGAGCAAGCCAGCCCTCATTGCGGCAGCTTGCTAGCTGTGCCGATCGCAACAAAAGGAACGCACTGGCGCTCAGGGCGGCGACCGCCACTCCGCCGCATTCCGGGCGACCGGCCCTGATGCCTCGGCCGCCGGCACGGCGCGAGCGCGATATGTGCGACAGAGGTGGGAACAGTGGGTGGCCCCGCTGTGTGGATACTCCAACGGAGGGTTGAGCTCGCTACACTGTATGATTATTTTTGTCCCGGTGGCAGGAACAAGATGTGATTATTTTTGACCCCCCCCCCCCCCACCCCTCACCCCCCCCCAACCCATGTGGAAAAACACTGTTTATCTGCAAATCTATTGTGGTACCCCAGCACCATGATTGCGCGGCAGGTGTTTCAAATCTGTGTTGACAAGTAGTTAAATGTTTGTAGGACCCGCAAACGCAATTACGCGGAACGGTGCACTCCGCGCAGGACAAGCCGTGTTTACTCAGAGAGGCGGTCAGTCGCCGGGTATAATCCAACTGGCAATCAAGTCCCTTAGCGGGCGGCGGCAGTCGAGTGAGTGGCCAGCAGTCAGTGGACAATGTCGAGAGCTCTCGAGGCCCAGCAGGAAGATGGATGGCGGGGTCAGCGCTTTGGCGAATGTTTTTTAGTGGGAATGTCGTGGACGTGGCGGCGGCGTGGGGGGGGGGGGGGGAGGGGAAAGGGGTCGCTCACCTGGCCACTCGTAGGGCGCGATGCCGGCTGCGGCCGCGTCACCCCCGCCAAGCGGCACCAGAGAGTTGGCCAGCCGGCCGTTGAGCTGCATGACGGGGACGGAGGTGGCGAAGAAGGAGGCGGCCACCGCGGCGGCCTTTGCAACGCGGGCGGCGCCGCGCAGGCGGAATTTGGCCGCGCCGCCCTCCTTCAGTAGGTACGCCAGGCGGACTGACAGCATCGCGACCGCCAGCGCGTAGGCGGGCGCTGGCGGGGCGGGGCAAAAGATGGCGCAGCGTGTTGGTGGGCGGACGCAGCCAATTGGGTGTGACATCATCCGGTGAAATGGCGGCAGGATCCCCAGCTTGTGACGGCGATGCCTGTCCGCTTAGCTTGTAACACCTACGTGCGGGGCCAGGCTTCTCCCTCCCCAGGTGTCACCTCTCCCTCGACGACATACGAATACGCATACATAAATACATGCATGCATGTGCATATGTACATGTGTGTTAGTCTGTCTTAATCTGTGTTAATATGGACGTATTTATACATTTACTCCTTTTGTGTCTTTCCTTCCCCCTGACGCAATCCCCCCCCCCCCCCCCCCTCGCCCGGCCCCTCTCTCTTCCGGTCGCTGTGAACCAGTGTCCAAAACACTACGGCCAAATGCCGCCTCAGCATTCAGCTGCTTGAAGCCCATGTCACGCTATACGGAGGTCTCCACCACCATTAATTGATCGTTTTTATCTGTCGCCCCCCCCCCCCCCTCCCCCGCGAACCGGCGCGCTCTCGTGCATCGCTCCCCGCTTGCCGCTCCACCACTCTGCTGGGCGTGGGCGTGCGTGTGTGCCGCCAGCAGTCCCAAGGGGGTGGGGCCGCCAAGGTATGTGAGGGAGCGGGAAGGGGCGCACCGAGGATGAATACGTCGATGAAGCATGGCGTGAAGGCTCCCAGCTCGTTCTCGAAGTCGGCGGGCGAGAGGTCCGGCCTGCAGAAGGTGTCGACGAAGGGCGGCGCGCTGCCGTTGCTGCCGGCCAGCCACGCCGCCGCGCCAGTCGCCAGACCGGACATCTCGAGCGCGTCGCTGCTGTCTGCCGACAACGAAGTTTTGTGCCGTCTGGTAAGCCCGGCGCTGCCGCGGTGGGAGCAGACAAAACGACCCAGACTCGGACGAGTACTGTGAGCGTTGCGGAAGATGATGGCCTTGGTGGAAGTTTGCGGGGGGCGGGGGGGGGGGGGGGGGGGGGGGGGGCGGGGCGCACCGATGCGGTCAGCCCTGATGCGCGCGCTACTGAAGTGCTGAGAGCAGTCCGGGAAGGGCAGCCTTCTACGCGCGAAAGCTGGGGTTGAGGCTAGGCGCTGATGCGCGGAGGGGGCACCACGGCAGCCTACAGTCGCAACACTGTAGCGACTTGTCGCTAGCAAGCGACGGTCGAGCGGCGCTTATGGCGATCAGCTTGGGGGACATCTCGTGATGGGGTTGGCAGTCTCGTCCGCCGACCGTCGCCGCATCGACCTTGTTTTATATTGTCCCCTGTACCTAATCCTTACTTACTTACTGGCACCCGTAAGGATTATTACAGGTATATTCTTTCCACCTCGAAGTTGCTGTAGAGGACCTTTCGGATTGTCCTTTTCTGGTAGTGATTTTCTGATATCGCCTTCTGCGGCTAGCTCATATGGAATCATATTTATTATTGCAGGTACATTCGTCGTCTGCTGGGACTACTACTGCTGATCAAACTTGGCATATATATCATGCAAACTAATTAGGATTTACATCTGATGCGCTACGCGGGTTTACACGGACAAGCCAGGGCTCGCGGTAAGGGTTACGTGCCGATGAGTAATAGGCTTACCCGGCACGTAACCCGTACCGCTATAGCGTGTCCGCTATAGCGTGTCCGATCCTCGTACTCGTCCGCCCCCTTTTGTTTTCGCCCCCGGGACGACAGGACTGGCACCAGCGAAACCCTTGCAGCGTCTACGACGGCCGTTTAGGCGCAGCAATCCAGTTACGGAAAGCCCTGGATAGGCGACGCTCGGCTACAGTCAAGCAAATTGCCGAAGCATTCTGCAAGACTAATTAGGGCCATGTAAGACTAATCCGCCCTTGCTTTATTTATGGACATCACCTGCTGTGGGGAGTGGTGATGTGGACACAACAAAATAATATAAACGTATTTCTCCGAGCGTGTCCGAATGGCCTGCATAATAGATGTAAATGGGGACACGCTCGCCCCGAGTGTAGTGTCTTTTTGAGCTCGTCCATATGATGACAGCACGCTTCCAAAATACATTCATTGTTCATGTATTATTAACTGAGGTTAGTCAAACGTCAAAGGCCGAGTGCTGGCGCGGGCAATTCATGCCGCTACTCGTAAAACCCTTCTGCCGGATGTCGCTGCAATTTAGCATGACGTGCTGAACTCTTCAGGAGTTTCCAAAGTCACTAGAGTGGCTGCGGTTGGCACCTGCTGCCAGGTGACCGTCGACAGCTCCCGGCCTCCCTAGTCCTGACCTTCCAGCACTACTTAGGTGGTGCTAGAGGTGCCACTGCGCTCATCCCTTCTCGCACTAAAGCAATCGCACAGCGCATTGCGCTGAGAGGGGACGTCTATCGACTTGACCCATCGACCGTGACAGTACGACCGAGCGGGTGGTAGGGGTCTCTTTTGATCCCTCCACGTACGGCACCGACACCAATCCGGTGGTCATCGATTTCCTGCCGGAGCTTTTGCACGACCCCGACTCCATGGCAGCGGCGGTGGCTACCGTGAGCGAGGATGATGCAGTGGCAAGAGCGCGCAGCATGCTTCACCTCCCCACTTGGTTGAAGGGCGCTGGCATCCGCCGCATGGCCACCATTCGTGACGCTGCCTTTATCGGCTGCATGAATGCCATCCTTCCAAGGTTCCTAACTGGGAACTCCGGCACCAACACCCCCACCCCTGATTTCTTTGACACACAGCTTGGGTCCGTACTTGGCCGAGGCAGCTTCAACGCAACTTCTTCTGCCCGCCGGTATGACCACTTCCTCAACGATGCTCATGGGTCGGGCAGCTACGCCGCGGCAGTGCGCGAGAGGTGGGGCCGCCTCCAAGTGGCTACTGCTGGCCACCTCAGCGACACAGATGCGCGCGTGATGGAGCGGGTAGCGGAGGCTGCGTCGGGCTCGCAAAAGGAGCTGACGGTATTTCTAGACCGGGCCAACAAGTCTCGGCTTCGAAATGAGGTGTGCGCTCTCCTTGCCACATGTAGGGAACGGATCTTGTTCAACCGGCTCGATGCGGCGTCGGGCATGTGGACAGTGGCCATCCCCACCGCGCGGACGGTCATGACTCCGCATGAGCTGCGGGAGGTCGCGGCCGGGTAATTCTTTCTGCCTAGGCCGTGCTTGGCCCCGGTGGTTGGGAGCCAGATCAGTCTGCCCTCGACATAACACAACCCCATCACTGTTGACCTATACGGCGACGCGCTCATGAACCTCCCGGCACATGGAGACGCCCACTGGCGTGTACAACACGACGGTATCGCAGACGCCTTCCGCGATCACTGTGGTCACGACCTGGGGTATCGCCGTACGCCGGGAGGTGGATGACTTGTTCCAGCATGCAGTGCCTCTCGGCACACTGTACCCATCGATGAACTCAAGGACCTAGTGCCGGACGCATCGCTCTCCCTGCTTCAGGCGTTCAACGTCGTGACTCGGAGCTATGATCCCCGGAGCTTGAAACCCACGTTGCTGGAGTTCAAGACTAAGTATGCGGTACGGGGTCAAGTACACTGCAATGCCCCGGGCCACGGCTGTGGATCGGTTTGAGCGCTCCCTGTTGGGCCACATACAACGGGGGTTGGCAGCGCGAGATGCGGAGTGGCACAACACGGGGCCCGGACAGAAGGGCCCTCTTCGAAACATCATGGATATGTCGGAGTACACGGGCATGGTCTTCGGCACAATGGGTGAGGTGAGCAAGGGGGTGCGCCGCATAGTGCGCGGTGTCGCATGCTTGGCTGCGGATCGGGGTGCCCTCTCATCGCGAGACACTTGGTGCACCACCCGGGCTCACCAGGAGGCCTTACTTGCAAGAGATTTCCTCGGGGTCCTGAGCTTGGTGGCGGCTCGAGAGCGTGCTCGCTGCCTCATCCAACGGCGCAGATTTGTTTGCCATCCCGTTGCCGAAGTTGCACAGCACGTCCGAGGATCACCCTCACGCACATATGCACGCGTGGACCGGACTCTGAACCGTGCGCGCGTCTCTCACCCATTCCGCCTCCAGCGGGATACGGGCCGCTTTTGGGCGGCTTGCTGTGTTGATTTTTAGTACTACTTTTAGCATTAGGTGGATTTGTTACTGCCCTTCTTGTAATTCACACCGGTAGCAGCAGGCGCTCGTTGAATAGCAAGCGACATAGCGACGTATCCTCGCTGCTAATATTAATGTCGCTGGTATGAAATTACCCTTGTACAATACCAGCGGATAGTGGTCGCTGGCATGAAATGACATTAGCGTCGCTACCCGTCCCTGGCAACACCGATGGGAAGCGTGCAGGATCCCAAGTCCACTTCCTCAACCCACTCCTCCACCGTCACTCCACCAGCCTCTCACCCTCCGTCCCCGTTGGGCTGACAATCATTTCTTCCGTTCTCGCGTTCCACACGCACTCCTCAGCCTACCGAGTATCGCTCACAGCGCGGCTCATTGCCGGGCCAATCCTCGTTTCGCTGCGACGGTACAGCCACCACGATGGAGCTACTGTACCTGCCTGTGCGGGGCCGTGGCGAGGCGCTGCACATGATCGCGGCGTACGGCCGCGTGCCCCTGAAGAAGGTTGACATCCCCCTGGCGAAGTGGCCCGATCTGAAGTCCACTATACCGACAAACAAGGCCGGCAAGCAGCAGGTGCGGGGCGACAGCCTGCTGTGGGGAGTACACGGTGCGGGTACCGGTAGTACGTAGGACAGTAGATATCCGGCTCGCCTATTACGCGCGGTGCTTGCTGCGCTGCGTCGTGGGAACAGATCCAAAAATATTATGCCAAAATACATGCGCGGCAGATATTGAAGCAAGGGCTTGATTTTACGTGTTAATTAAGCTCGTTGGAGCTCGTGATATTCTTCAAGTGCAGATATCGTTAAAGCTGTGTTTTAAGCTCGCAATTATTAAAATGCATCGCGTATCCGATATAGTTTGGCATGAAGTCGATCATCAGCAGCTACCAGGAGCAGTATGTACGGGTGCTACCACTGCCCCCCCCCCCCCCTCATGTGACGTATTGATATAACAGAATGGATGGCGGGATGTGTGTGTAAGTATTGAAAATGAAAATTGTTACCACTGTATCAAGCAGCTATTCTTCTTGACAAGCCGTCTTTACGACTTCACCCAGCTTCAGGGAAGTAGGGTCCGACCCTGGACAATTGTGGCTCTGCGGCCCTGATTGCCAACCCGCATAGGGTCAATTAATCAAACTGCGTGGGGTGGGGCCTCTGTAGTGGGCCCCGTGGCTAGGTCGCAGCATATCGGCACTATTGTATGCTAATTGTCCATGAATGACAAAAGTACACGGTTTATTGTTTCATACGGGGGTCGCATACTATACGCACTATCTAAGTATTGGTTAGGACATAATAAGGCGTCCGACACGAGTGGGACCCCCACGCCCACACGTCATGGTGTCCGGCATGCGGTACATATATCCGCCTGTCAGGCAATAAGAGTGACTTTACACAAACTGTGCATGCTCAGCCTGGTGCTTAAAACACGCCGCACTCGCCACGATATATCGCATGTGTCCCATGGGAGAAGTATACGTGCATGCATATTGTATATTGACAGAAGAGACAACATGTGTGCCACGTTTACTATGTATATACTACTCCCCATTTACTACAGCAGGACGGGGCTTATCATTCATAGTGAGGCGGTGCGGTCAGTTGTGCTAATCCATAAAAATGATCAATGAGACATCATTAATGTACCATGTGCAATCCTAAATGCAATCGTCAGCATGTTGGGTTACAGGTCTCGTAGTCTAAGGCCCTTTACATGGCCCCTCCCCTCACTTACCGACCCCCCCTCCCCCCCTTCTCCCCAAGTCAACGCCGCGAGCCCCATCAATAAGCGCTCAGTTTGGGGTGTGAACGGTCGGACTCTGGACTGAAACTGTTGATGTGGCGCAGCTGCCGGTGCTGAGGAAGGAGGACGGCAGCCTGCTGCCCGAGTCGCACGACATCGCCGTCTACCTGGCCACCAAAGCGGGACCCCCGCTCATGCCGGCGGGCGCCGTCGGGGCGGAGCGCGCTGCCGCGCTGTGGTCCTACTACGACGCGGACGACAAGCCGTACTGCGGCGAAAGCTTCAAGGGGCTGTTCATGCTCAACCCGCTGCTCAACTGGTTCCCCGTCGAGACAGCTGACGAGATGCTGGCGGCGGCGCGCCCCCACTTCCCGAAAGCGCTGGCCTGCCTCGAGGCGGAGCTGGGGGAAGGCCCCTTCTTTGCGGGCGACCTCCCCTGCTACGCGGACTTCGCCCTCTTCCACCTCCTCGACAACATGCGGACGCTGGACGGCGGCGAGGCGCTCGCGGCGGCCGGCGGCCGGCTGCGCGCGTTTTACGAGGCGGTATCGGAGCTGCCGGGCGTGAAGGAGTACCTGGCGAGCCGCCCGCAGCCGGGCACAGGCGAGGCGGGGAAGGACGGCTCCATCATGGCAGCGCGTGCTTGCCCAACACAGTGACGCACCGCTCGTGCGACCGCCGGAGGTCCCAACAAGAGGCTCCTCCGCATGCTTTCGCACACATGCTTTGGCAAAACCCTCTCGGCGCACGCCACCGAGTGCCAGCGTGGCATGGCGCTTATATAGTATGTGCCCCTTCATCAGCGTTGTAACAATCGATGCGACATCTGCCTCAAAAGCACAGCGCTTGCCACACGGCAGCGTGATATCGTTCACGCACTCGTAGCATGTATAGGCATCGTAATTGTCATAACTTGACGCATGCATGGATGTACCGATGCGGCGTGCATATCTTCATTTACAGTCTGACGGCGCGAGCTGTGCCATTCATACGGGTTTGCGGGTCCAGAAAGCAGTGAATGGTTTGGCAACCTCTAGCTTGAAATTTCGTGCGTGGTTCGTGATAACATATTTTCATAGATGTCCAAATAAATAAAACTATTCGACCGTCGTTTGGGGGGGGGGGGGGGGGCGCAGTAATAATGTATAGCACCCTCACAACGCGGTTGCGCGGCACATGGGCAAATACTATGACGCGTTGCCATGCACATGGTGTACATTTAATAAAGTTCTGATAGGGACTTGGCTCACAATTTGTGCCCAATCAAGATAGCCGTCAATGCCCCTTTGGTGTCACCTTGCGTAAAAGAGCTGCGTTGCTCTCATTATTGCGCCTACATGCACGGCCCTCTCCGTCTCCTTTGTTTTATATCTAACGAACATACAGACACACACACACAAATGTTCGGTGTGTTAACACACAGCTTTGAATACGCATCAATACTAGGAGCGCACATCATGCTGTCGGGAGCCCCAAGCGGCAGGCCGAGGCAACAGTTTCCTTCCCGACATGGGGTGATGTAGCAGCCGGATGCGGGGTGGCAGTAGGAGAGTAGGGAGATTAGGCGAGTGCGCCGGGTAGCGTCAAAATGAAGAAGGCAAGAAACATACAAGTTACCCCCCTGTCGCTAAGCAACCAGATCGCCATGGCCATGGCCACACGAGTCTGCCCAACGTTACAGAGCCCCTGCCAGATACCGCCGGCAACTGCTAGGAGAGGATTGCGTGGGAAAACTACGGTGTGACGCACAGAGCCACCGCCGTGGGATTGCCTTCCGGGAGGCGCCTGACCAGCCGATGAAAAACGCCGAAAAGGGTGGGTGGAGACACGCGGCGGGGTATCGACGGCGACTACATTGCCGAAGGGGGCACCGGCCGACGTCCTCCTCCTCCGGCTCTCTGCCGCAGCACCGCCAAGAAACGCCATGCTTGGCCGGATCCATCGCGCTTACACCTTGATGCTGGTAGCCTTGGCCTCCTCCAGGGTCCGGTCCCTCGACACCAGCTGCGGCGAGCGAACGGCGAGGGGCGGGTCTCAGTGGGGTTTCCAGGAGGGCTTGGGGCTTAGGGTTTCAGAAAGCAAAGAGGGTGAGACACAGTAAGCACCGGTAGACAACAGACGACATGGCTCCGCGGTACCGAGGATGTTGGGTGTAACTGTGATTGTAATCGTGAGGCCGACAGCACGCAGCCCTCGTTTTAGGGTTTTGGCTTTTCGGGCTGTGGCCGTGGAGATGCTGCCATCCTCATTTTCGGGATTGGGGTTTTGATAGGGCTTTATGAGTCATCGCAGGCGAGAGACCGCGGCTGCAGGTCGCACTACATTATAACTTGCAGGTCGCACTACATGCTGTAGGGTTTGTACTCCGTCGGTGGTGGGGGGGTTAGTCATCGAGTGCCGACGGCCAACCGAGTGCCGGGTTTTGGGATTGTACTTAGGGCTTCAGAAGCCTCTGCTAGGAGGCAGGCACGAGTCCTACCTGTATCTCAGAGCTCTGTTTGCGCGGTGTAGGGTTTACGACTGAGGGGCCGGTAGAAGGCCGAACAGGAGAACAATCAATCAAACCCTAAGGGCTTTGAAGCTAGGGCTTTGTGCCACCGAAAGTTCGATGCTGTGAGAATGCGGTGGGGAGGAGGTTGGGGGGGCGTGAACCCTAAAAACCTAAAACACTGGGTGGCGGGGCAGGGGTGATGGCGGGGAAGGGGCGCGCACAGTGAACGCCTCGATCACGTCGCCGTCCTTCCAGTCTGTGTACGCCGTCTGCATGCCGCACTCGTTCGGCGCCTCCACCTCCTCCACGTCGTCCTTCACGCGGCGCAGCGACGTGATGGGGCCCTCCCAGATCTCCTTGCCCTTGCGCTTGATGGCAATGATGGCTCCCTACGGCAGCGCGCGCAACGCGGACCGCCTCACTCGCCATTGCGGCCGGGGCCAACTGTTGTCTAAAGATGTCGTCAGGCGACCGGCGACATCTCGGAGACTGCGGGTCGGTGCAAACCACACACGCCTTCCCCACGTCCGGGAACCAATGTGAACTCGGTGAACAGGAAAAGAACCGTTGACAAATGGACCGCGAATCCTATCCCAACCCCTAAACCCCAAAATCCGAAACAGACCTAAACAAAAGTCCAAGGTACAGGTACTATTATCAGAGGGCTCCGTTTAAGGGCTCCATTTGAGGGCTCCACGACAAAGAGGACGGCCAAATCTAACTAGAGATCTCTGGCTCTTCAGAGGGGGAGGGGGGGGGGGAGGCAAATGTAGGCAGCCACGGGGGCGCAGAGAACACAAGGCAGCTGAGGAGCATCACCCCACCCCGATGGGATATATGGCCGCATCCCCTTCTTCTCTGGCCACGTGGGACATGCAGTGCTTGTCCGCAGCGCCGAGGGGCAGCGAGAGGGGCCGGGTGGCGCGGCGCACCTTGACCAGCTTGCCGTCCTCCACGCCGCAGCCCGCCACCACGCGCTTGGAGCCCGCGCCAAAGACGGCCTTTACGACCGCGCTGCCGACGTACTCCCGCTCGATGGCCTGCGATAGCCGGCCCTCCATCGCGGCGCGCACCTCATCCAGCAGGTCGTAGATGACCCTGCGGCAAAGGAGTGCGGACGCCGGGGGGGGGGGGGGGGGGGGGGGAATTCAGGGTTTCACATAATCATGAAGCATTTCAGGTTCTGTAGGGTTGAATCCAAAATACATTAAACCCTGTTACGAAAGTTGCCATAACATGCCGTAAGGCGTTTCGTATTGGGTTTCCGGGTCGCGAAAACAGTTGGAGATTCTATGCTATATTTGCGGTCTCTTCCAATAGGTTTCCGACGAGGTTTTCAATAGGTTTCCAACAATAAATGCGTTTTCGCCTTCCTTGCGATGGGGTAACAAACAAAGAGATGTATCATAGCACACCAAAAGCATGGCTACGGTGAGCGATAGGAAACCCCTATCCAGCGGATCCCGCATGTTATCATGAAAACATAATAAGAATATTAATATTATTACATGTGTTTATAACAAAAATAATGTTACTATAATAACGTTACATTAACGTTACAATAAAAATATCAATATCATAACATGTTTTTATTAACAATGATAATGTTATGATAATTATAATTTGCGCTACCACAATATCATTTTGTGTGTGCCCCAAAAAATGAATGGTTTGCACCATCGAGCCTGAGCGAGATACTTGCAGTGTATTACGATTAATTTCCAGATAAATACAGTTTCCCTCTCTTTGCTGGGGGGGGGGGGGGGGGGGGGGGGGGTAGCATGATTCGATACATAGCAGCCCCAAAGCGGGGTTACGGCATGGGTATCGCGTCGAGAGTCGTTCACGCATAGTCGACGGCGGCCACCGCACTTGTAGGTGCGCAGCTGGATGCCGCGGCGCTTGGCCTCCGCCGCCACCGCCTCCGAAACGTCGATGTTGAAGCCGACGATCATGCCCTCGCTGGCGTCTGCGAGGTCGAGGTCGCTGTTGGTGATGTCGCCCGAGGCGGCGTGCAGGAAGCGCAGCATTACGCTGTCCTGGGGCAGCGCCAGCAGCGCGCCCTTCACCGCCTCCAGTGTGCCCGATGCGTCCGCCTGCGCCACGGAGATAGAAGGCCAGGGGGGGGGGGGGGGGGGTCAGCTGCCCGTCTCCGCGATCTCGAGAAACAGCTGAAGACTGGACAATGCGGCGGGTGAGGTAGGTGATGAAATAAAAGCCACCCACTCACACTCCTCCATTTAGAGGTAAAAGGTGCCATTACAAGCGACGAAGATATTGTATGATCAAGAAGCATAGCCTCAAACGCTGGATAATCCCGGGAAAATGATTTAGCCAAAGAGAAGTATTATGGGGCAGCACATGCCCCAGTCAACAAGAATAGTGAGGGATTGAGGGAGGTGCTGGTGGTAGGGCCATCAAGTGACATACAATTCACAACTAACACAGTGAATAAGACCTGCCTGCAGGCCCGAAACTGTACACCCCATTAAAGTAATCCGATGCAAAGCAGCGCTTTCTGATTACAACATGGTGGGGGCCGCGGGGGGAGGGCAAAGGGGGGGGGGGGGGGGGGGGGGGGGAGGGCGCACCTTCAGGATGATGTTGAGGCGCTGCAGGAGCTCGGTCTCGTCGCCAAAGTCGTCCATGGACGCCAGCGTAGAGAGCGTCACGCGCGAGCCGCCGCCGGACTGCGCCGCCAGGCGGGTCTTGCGCAGCTCCTCCGAGGCCTTGGACGCCAGAGCGCGCGCCTGCGGGGGCAGAAGCACGGAACTCGGCGGGCTAATTACCCCAACCATGCTGCACACAGTTCACTGTTGAGCAAAAGCACACTGGTGCAGGCCCCTGTGAACGGTGGTACGGACTGAAAACACGGGTTGTGGCCCTAGTAAGTGCCTGCCTGAACCAGGTGGGACGGCGCACCTCTGACTCGTTGGCGGCGACGATGAACTCGTCGCCGGCAGAGGGCACCATGTTGAGCCCCATCACCTCCACGGCCGTGGAGGGGCCTGCCTCGCTGAGGCTGGCGTGGATGCCGTCCGTCATCGCGCGGATCTGCGCCACACAGTGCCGTGCTCAGCGTGCTTGCCTCACATTGCACGGGTTACATGTTGATACTGCAAAATCAACGATCTGAGAATTCCGCGGGTGTTGCTGTCTTGCAAATGAGACAGGATGATAAATAACTGCATTCCATTTTCATGGCAGGTCTTGGTGTTTCGTCCTTAAAAACAACTTCGTTTTAAGTTCTCCAAACCCTAGAAACAAACCCAGTATGCGAAATAGTGGCATTTCATTTAAATGACAAGTTTTGAAGTTAAGGCCTTAAGAACCCTTAAAATAAACACAGGATGAGACATGGCTGCATTACATTCAAATGTCAGGTTCTCTGTTAAGCCATAAGCCCTAATTTCTTTGCTGAAGCTCTACAAGTCCTACAAGTAAACACAGGATGGTAAATAGCTGCATTCCATTGAATTGAAATGTTATTGAACTAAACTGATCTCATTCAGTTCGAGTTCGCATTGGGGGAGATTAATTGGAATGATCAGAAATGAACCATTTTGACAGTTGGGAGCACTCTGGAATTGGAAGCGGGATCAAGGGACGGACTGGTGCCTCTGATGGTGGTTGATTGCGAAACGGATATCTCACACCGGGCCGCACCTTGCCAAAGGCGGCCCCCGCGACGGTGGAGTCGCCCACGCGCAGCGTGCCGTTCTGCACAAGCAGCGTGGCGATGGGGCCGCGGTTGCGGTCCAGGTGCGCCTCGATGACAGTGCCGGCGGCCAGGCGCTCGGGCTGCGCGAAGATGTCCGTCACCTGCACGATCGATGCAGCGGCACCGAGGAGCGCGGGAGTGTCAGGGTCGTCAGTATCGATGACAACCTCAATTGAGGGAAAATACCCCATATTTAACCTAAAAACTTCAGTGCTGACACCTATACCGCACCTCTCATTGGCCAACACGTACGCTGCAGCATTGTTTCATGATTGTTTTTTTGTCGCAAGTCATCCAGAATCAAACCCTAGCCAGGGTTGGGGACGGGCGCACCTCTGACACCAGCGAGATGGTCTCCAGCAGATCGTCAATGCCTGCGCCCGTCTTGGCGCTGATGGGGATCATCGGCACGTCGCCGCCCCACTCCTCCGGCATGACCCCTGCCTGCACATGTGCCCCACGATCAAAGGAGGGGGGGGGGGGGGGGGGGGCTGAGAGTGCGCGAGCCGAGCTAAGCCGGTATTGGAGCGAGACCATAGACGTAACCAGGGGCTGGGGGGTGCGCGGGGGGCAAACTTGAGGTCTCGCCCACCCGCACGCACACATGCAACAACCAGGGTCCGAACCAAAATGCGCAAATACTGCGAAGCGATATTGGAAGGGTGGTGTTGGTTGTGTGTAATACCAACACCACCCTTCCAATGGGCCAATAGTCACAGCCCTATTTGAGACCAAACCTAAACACCCGCCCCACAAACCCCAACCCTAAACAAAACCAAATCTCGACCCGAGCAGTGCTAGTCATCAAGCCTTACCCCCGCCAGGCGGTCCGGGACCCACGATCTCAGGAGCCTGAGTCCAGCACATAATCGGCGGGCGTGCAGCCGCCGGTGGCAACTTTGGCTATCCATTCAAACACGGTCCGTATTAGCACCCATGCCGGCCCCTGTTAGGGGCCTTAGCCAATATGGCAGTGACCATTGGCTACGAGTAACTTCACCGATATTCAAAATCCGGACCCGAATGTTGTCGTTGATGATGCGGCGCGGAGCACCAACTTAAAGAACAAGCAGGATGAGGCGCGCCCGTCATACTATCCAAGCAGAGTTCCGAATATCGCATCCTTGCCGCTGGTGTGTGCCGGCATGCCGTGTTCCGCGCACGCACAAAACACAACCTAGAGTTCGCGCGGTGCTGCGCTCAAGCCAGGTGTTGAGGTGTGGACAGAGCTTCCTCCTGGAGGACACTGTGTCCTCAGACCGTGTTCACCCCCGTGCAAGCGCATGCAACTGCATGATGTCCCATTTATGGCATACATACGAAATGTGAATCCAGCTGCCCGGGGCTCTGGCGAGTTCGCGCCAACCACACTGTCACCCGGTGCTTGTATGCACCCCAGGGAAGAGAGAAGGGGGGGGGGGGGGGGGGGGGGGGGCACCTGCGAGGCCATCTCCTGCTTCACACGCTCCACCTCCGCGCCCACCTTGTCACACTGGAGAGTAGCAACACCCAAAGGCAGTTCGGCCAGCATCGGATGGGAGAAAAGGGGGGAGGTGGGGGGGGGGCATGCAGGACGTATGGGATGGCACTCAGCGGATGGCTAGTGCGCCCGTAGCGCGGCCCTAGATGAGTCATTTCGTGGTACTCCAATTCCAGTCTAATCACAACCAATAACAATGCCCGGCCCTCATTCACCACCACGGGCATCAACTCACTCGCGACACGCCACCCTCTACTTCCCAGAATCGAGGTGCCACCAAACTGTTCTTTATTCTGTTATAAATTTGGAGTAGTTTCGACAGGTTCCGAGCCCAGGAGGGCAGGTCACAATCAATAGAAATGCGGCGCTTCGAAGTGCGTCGGCGCCTGGCTGAAGTGTGTGTCAGGCAGGGGTGTTTGGCAGCGGTGGTGGTGGTGGGGTGTGTGGGGGGGGTGGGGGGGGGGGGGGGGGGGGAGGGGGGTCAGAGAGGTATGCGGGTGTGGGTGGGTGGATGAGGGGTGTGATGGGGTTCTCAGGGGGGGGGGGGGGGAGGGGCGCGCGCACACCTTGTTGATGGCGACCACCATGGGCACGCCCGCGGCCTTGGCGTGCGCCACTGCCTCCAGGGTCTGTGGCCGCACGCCGTCGTCCGCCGCCACGATGATGACGGCGATGTCAGTGACGCGCGCGCCGCGGGCGCGCATCGCGCTGAAGGCCTGTGCGGCAGGGGTCCGCGCCGGGTGGGGCGGCGGTGGAATGAGCATGGGGGTGGGGGAATCAGCCTTGCATCATGGGGCCAGCAGGCTTCTCGGGGTTTGCTGGTGGGTTTGGGGTATGTCAGATGTTGGGGTGGTGCATGTCATGTGCGTAGATGCGTTCGGGGGATTTCTGAGGGTTTTGAGGGGTTTCTGGGGTTTCTGGATAGGTTTCTCTGGGTATGAGGGCCCCATGGGGATCAGCTCGGGGGCACCCTGGCGCCCGCACCTCGTGGCCCGGGGTGTCCAGGAAGGTGATCTTGCGCTCCACGCCATCCAGCGTCACCTGCCATGCCCCCCGGTACCGCATAGCCCGGGTCAGCACTGCCCGCCCCGCCCCGCTGACACTCCGCCCGGCCTGCCTCGTATCGCGTGGGGGCTACGCCAGGCAGGGCGGGGCTGACCGGAGCTGCACTAGGGGGGAGGCTCAGCGAGGCTGAGACTGTTGCTGGACAGAACCAAACGTGAATAGGGTGGGGGTGAAGGGGGTTGGGGGTGAAGGAAGGTGGGTTGTCAACGGCAGGCGGGGATTGCAGGCAGAGGGGGGGGGGGGGGGGGGGGGGGGGGCGCTCCGATGCGCATACTGCTGGATGAAGGTCATGCAGAAGCAGACCGGCTGGATGCAGGAGAGGCGGCCAGGCTGAGACTAAAGAGGTGGGGGAGGAGGACAATCGAACGCGGGCATAAAGGCAATGCAAGGGTTGAAAAAAGAGCGGGGGCAGAGGGGAGGGGAGGTGTGCATGTTGTAGGGGAGAAGAGGAGGTGGGGCTTAAAGTCGCAGTGGGGCGAGGCGGTTGGCTATGGGTGGCCATGGAGGATGTGGGGTGTAAGGAGGGCGGCAAAGGGCAAAGAGTGTGATGTGGGGGGGAGGGGGGGGGGGGGGGGGGGTCCTCACGGGGACGGTGTAGGCGCCGATGCGCTGCGTGATGCCGCCAGCTTCGCCGGACGCCACCTGCGTCTCCCGGATGTAGTCCAGCAGGGAGGTCTGCGGGGCCGCACCGCACCGCCGCGCGTCAGCCGGCATCGTCGTTGCTGCGCGGGTGAGCAGGGTGCCGCTGCCTTGGCGGGACGCGCGCTGCATGCCGTATTGGGCCGCAGGTCCGACGGTGCGGGAGGCGCTACCGTCTCCAGATGGGAGCCAGTGGCACTTCCCTCGAGGGCTGGACCAACTGACTCTCCCGGTTGTCCGTGGTCTCAGTGGGGGCATGAAAGGAGGGGAAGGGGGGGGGGAGGGGGGGCACCTTGCCGTGGTCGACGTGGCCCATGATGGTGACAACGGGCGGGCGGCTGACGAGGCCGTCGATGTCGTCCTCGTCCAGAAACTCGATCGTCTTCTTGGCCATGTCCTCAAAGGAGGGGCCGTCCAGCTCAAGCACCTCCGCCTCAAACTCCGCCGCCACCAGCTTCACCGCCTCCCTGCGTGCACCGCATCACGCGACCCATGGCCCACACCCCACTCAGCACGCCGCCAGGCGCCCAGGCCGTCCCGGTTACTCTCCGTCTTAAGCATGTGGATCGGGCACTGGGGCGCCGCAGAGCAGCGTTAGTACAGCCGGCAAGCCGCGAGCAACTGACGGCCTCCTCTCCCCCGCCCCCCTCGCCTCCCACATAGACACAGAACAACACCCCCGAGCGAGGGGCATCTACATCCGTTCAACCATACAGCTAATGCCCCTCTTGCTGCTGTCGAATGGATGGTGCAGGAGACGTGGAAGTGGCAGCGCGCTGGGCAACCTCGCCGAGAGGCGCTGCCGCGAGCGGGCGCATACCGAGAGAGAAAGGAAGGATTTCAGGGGCGGTTTCCATTGTGGGGGGGGGGGGGGGGGGGGGGGGGAGCACTCACACGTCGAGCGTCTGGTTGACCTGCGCCATTACGCCCTTCATGAAGAGCGCCTTGACGACCTCGACGGGTGCGACCGCCAGCTTGTCCGCGAGGTCGGCCACCGTCATGCCATCGGGCCCGACCTCGAATATATCCTCCTTCTCGGACTGGTTGGCCGCGTCCTTGGCTTCGCGCGCCTCCTTGCGCTTGGCGCGTCCCTGCCGCTTCATGCTCGCCGTCACCTTCTCCATCGGCTTGCGTTCTGCACGGGCATCGCTGCGCCCGCCGCGACCGCCGCGTCCACCGCGCCCGCCGCGCCCACCGCCCGGAGCCGCGTTCTCGTTGCGGAAGGTGCGCTGCCGGTCGCCGCGCCCGCCGTCACGCCCGCCGCCGCCGTCTGATTGGCGGCGAAAAAACCACAAAACCGACGGAGGCGAGACCTCAGTAATGGTGGGTACAGTACGGCGGCGGAGCACCGAATTACAGCAGGCGGGAACAGCAGCACAGGGACATAGGGATGCAAGTACGTGTATAACATGTAAGTATCATGGTAAACGAAGGTGTGGGGCGGGGGAGACAAGCACGGGGCGTCATCATACGAGTATCATGGTAAACGAAGGTGTGTGTGTGTGGGGGGGGGGGGGGGGGGGGGGGAGCAAAGGCTCGGACCGCATTTCGCGCATTCGCAAATAAGCAGTGTGCGTGTCTCGAGGCGGGGGGGGGGGGGGGGGGGCTACCTTGCGACTGCCGGAACGCTGGCCGCCCTCCGTCGTCGCCGCGGCCTCGGCCTCGGCCTCCACCCCGACCGCGTCCTCGACCGCCTCCCTGCTCCATGCTGCCGGCGCGTCCGGGGCGACTGCTACCGGGGCGCTCCAGCTGTGGGCGCGCCGCCAGCTTGGGCTTGCTCGCCAGCGTGGGCGCCGAGCCGCTGCCGCCGTCGCCGCCCTCCTCGCCGCGCACGGCCAGCCGCGTGACTCGGGCGGCACGCGGTGCGGGGAGGGATGTGAGGCGCATCCCGCGGAGGCAGGCAGCCCCGGGAAGCGGGAGCCGCGCGGAGAGCGACGCCATTGCGGCTGCGAGGTGGGCGCGGCGGGCAGAGGGGGGGGGGGGGAGGGTGTGGGGGGGGGGGGGGGGGCACAGTGGGAGCGCCGACCGACCTACCGGACGCCGAGCTGTCTGTTCTAAATTGATTGGCCGCCGGACTCGAGTTAGGAACCGCTTGCGCCTGGATTGGCGACTAGTGTGGCGATCCGGGTCTGCGCTCGGGGGGTAGAATGCGTCCGAAAGACTGTGCGAATCGGGGGAAGGAGGGTGCCGTGCTGGGGCAGGGGTCACTGGGGAGCCTGAGGTCCTTGCCCGGCCCGGGTGGTCGCCCGGAGATGCGGCCGCCTCTTGCGCTATCGCCGACACCAGCACTGATGCGCGTCTGCATATTATATCGCGATAGTGCGCTTGTTTCAGGGGCCGAAGCAGCATGCAAACGGTACTTCAGTGTTGTACCTCGTATAACACCCTGCGCAGATGCAAGGGTAAATGTCGCGCGCGGCGCTCCGAGAGCGACACGTCTGCCTGTGCAGATCTGCGGGATTACAAGACAACATACTTAGTGACTTTGCGTGTGTGTGAAGATTGATGCTGCGCGTGCATTGCGCGCCTTCGGGCTCTAACTACTGCCTAACTAACACTCGGCGGTATGAGCACATGGTACCGCGGTACGAGGTACCAGTATCACCACGAGTACTAGTACCCCTGTGTCGCCACCGGTGTGAATTACAAAAGTGCGCAATGAGTATATAACAGCGACGTCTGCCTTTTCTGGTGATTTCGTGATCGCCCCCTGCAGGTATAAGCTCATGTAATCATTACATCGTCGACCGCTAACAATAGCACCGGCTTTCGCCAGCAAGGCGCGTGCCGTGCTGGCCGAGCGGCACCGCGCCGTTGGGGGGTGCCGCGCCGGTGGAACAGCTGCGTCGCCGGCGCTATCCTCGCCCGTGTTGCCGCCCCTCGCTGCGTTCCCGGGCGTCGTGACGCCCCGGTTGTATGTAGTTGCTCCCGCTCCGCCACTAAGAGGTGGGTGCACATGCACGCCACCCCGGAAGCCGGGCTTCGCAGGCTCGCCTCCCCCTACCCGCCCATCTCGTCCGGCCGGCGACGGGGTGGAGTGAGGTGCGGTGGACCACCTATCGGACAAGGACAGGGTGCACATGCAAGCGGACCGAGATGTCAATGGAGGCGGCGGTCCCTATATCGACTTCCAACAAGCGTGGGCGGATGCACAACGCTTCGTGAATGAGCGCCGGGTGGTGGCGGCGATGGGGACCGATGACCCCGTAGTGCTGGATCGGACGTTGAAATGGAAGTAGTATCTGATGCTGCCGCAGCTGTGGCTTAGGGCCCCGGGCCGTGGCGGGCGGCGGCGGCAGAAAGCCTTGGCGTGGCGCTTCCGCGCATTCGCAGAGAGGCCCATGAGTGACCGCCGAGCTCGACGCACGGTGAGTCGTGGGACGACGCCCGTACATACGCTCTATATATGTGGCCCATGCCCGCCGACGCCAGGCGGACGATGCTGAACTCTTTGCGGCGCTGCTTGTGGGCAATGCGGATAGCGTTGTGAAGTTGGTGGGGGACGGGGAGCTCCCCCGCGCGGCGGGCCGTCTAGCTTCCAAGGGCATGGGCGACCTATTCCATTCTGCTATCCTCGCCACAATCACCCGTCACGAAGCCAACAGATCCCGGACGCCGCGTATGGCTTTCTAGTCGACGAAGCCGTCTTTACAGGGGATGTGCGCATGCCGTACACCAGCAGCTCAAGCTTCACGTGGCGGCGGCGCCCTCAAGCAAGAGCAACAAGTATCTCCTTTGTTTGATGATGGGCGAATATGTCCCGGCTTTCGGGGCTCGCGGGGGTTCGCGCCATGTCGGAGGTAGCCTCATTGTACCTCCAAGATGTCATGCCCGATTGGCTCAACCGGATCTGCCTTTTGCTAGGCTTTGTGGCCCCTGCCGAGAAGCTAGCAGGTGCGGGCGATACCCCGGACGTTCTACGTGTGGCAGTCGGGGAGACGGAGCGCCGCACAGCGGAGCATGTAAACAGTGGTGGACAACATGAAGGAAAAGTATTTATCGGTGCTCGTGCCGTCTCAGCTTGGCGTCGGCGCCTCCGCAAGAGGGTGCGTGCTCATCCACGGTGTCCGCCTTTTATCGCCGAGAAGCTTGACCCGCGGGCCGTCACCTTCCACACCTATCGTCCAGTATTCGCAACGCCGCTACAAGGAGGCCTAGCGCCGCACCATCTATCGCTATACAACGCCACATCGATTGTTCGCGTTCCTTTCCACCCTGTCATCCATGCGCATCACGCCAACCCTCATCGAAAATCACATTCCGACTTGCAACCACGCGGCGAGTAGCCGGGTTCCACACCAAGTAGGTGTGAGATTCCTGTCCATAACCAACGAAGACCCCGCGAAAGGCCTTGGCGTCAAGCTTCCGCCTATTCCAGGCATCCACGTGCACATACGCTGGACAGCCGAACACCCGCAACCCAGACACATCTGGGTCTTGCCGGTGTGACGCCGGTAGGGAACAGAACCGACACCGCGACTTTAGACATTGTTGCGGATGTGCATCGCGGCACAGAAGGCCAGCGCCCTTAACTCACGACCCAGGCCAGCATGTAGCAGCATAGCCACCGTCATCTCGGACAGAGTAAGCCACATACGCTCCTGCAGACCATTCTGCCATTGGCAGTATGGCGCAGAAAACTCATGAACGAAGTGCAGGCCATCGCAGGCAGATCGAAAATCCGCACTTTGGAAGACTGAGTCGTTGTCCAATCTCAAGCGAGCTGTACTCTTGTCGTATCCGAATCGGGGATGCACGCGCCTCTCTTGTTTCCCCTCTCCTTGGATCCCTTTCTGCTCACGGACGACAGTTCCGCGCCATCTGAGGTCGTAGGATGGCGTGCAATAATAGCGCGCGCCGTTGGCCACGACATCGTTCTGCGTCTCGATTCACCCATAAGAAGCAGTGTAACAGTGCGACAACACATTACTTGGAGGACGCAAGCGAGGCGGGGCCTTCAAAGTAAGCCGACGATGGATATTTGGTGGGTTTGCCATAGCACGTCTGTCCGGCCTTTCACGCCTTCCGCACGTCCATCCATGCTTCCGGGGGTTGAGGCGCGCTTTGACATGATGCACGCATACAAGCAACGTACTTAGACATGGAGCCCGCGCGGCGCGACGCCCCTGCCGACATCAAGTGGCCTCAGCTAGCAGATGGCCACCACGGCATCCATGTCCTCAATGTGCCGCTCGGATTTCCAGGGTATGTGCAAGGGCGGGGCGGAGGAGCTACATGAGGAGGTGGACGCCAGCTTTGCAAGCTTAGCAGCTAAGCAGCTTGCCAAGCCCAACCGTCGGTACACCCATGGACTGCATCAACACCACGCGTGGGCCATGCTCAAGCACTGCATGCATCACATAGCGGGCTATTGGCTCCGCAATTGTCTCTCGCCATTGGTGCAGGCCTTCGCGGAGGCGGTGGGTGCCACGGCCCTCGCGGCGGTCGAGCGAGTGCTAGGGGTCTCTTTTGATCCCTCTTGGTAAGGCACAGACACCGATCCGGTTATCACCGATTTGATATTCTTGGCATGGCTCATGCACGACCTAAACGTCCTAGTATATGATCCTGACCCGTCCACGGCATCGGCGACGGCTACTTTTGGGGCGAGGATGCAGTGGCCAGGGCGCGCAGCAAGCTTCACCTCCCACCCATTCGGTTCATCGGTTGAAGGGTGTTGACATCCGCCGCAGGGCTAGTGTCCGTAGTTAGTGATGATGCCTTCATCTTATGAACGACATCCTCTCGTCGAGGTTCCTCACCAGGAACTCCGACACCCCCACCCCCACTCCCTAGGCTTTTTACCCACAGCTTGAGTCCGTACTTGGCCGGGGCGGCTTCAATGCAATTTTTTCCGCCCGCCGTTTTGTCAACGATGCTCGTGAGTCAGCCAGCTACGCCGCGGCGATTCGCAAAGCGTGGGGATGCCTTCATGCGGCTACCGCCGGCCACCTCAATGGTGCGGACGCCCGTACGCACGGGTGATATGGAGCTGAGGCGGAAGCTGCGCACATCGCTTCCCGATACAACCCGTACTGTAGTTCGCGCTCCGAAAAAACCCCGGACATAGGTACAAATCACCGCCGCGCGCGCCTGCGCGCTCACCCCCTCGCTCGCCCGCCCGCCTACAGAGCCCGCACTAGCGCATCTACCCACCAACACATCCGCACCTCCTTGTCCCACGCTAGCGTGAGACAAGGAGCCGTGACCCTCTCGGTAGGCTACTAACACCCATTCCTCGGAGATGCGGGATGGTCGTGGGGTTTTGGTTGACCAGGGGCGTGTGAGGGTCCTGAGGATGTGGCCGCTCCGCTAATCCTCGCGACTTCTCAATCCATCCCCACGTCAACACGTTTTCCCGACGATACACAGCATGAGAGCCAAAAGTGCTAGGATAGAACGCTAGTTTAAGTCAAGTAGATGGCCTAGGGCGTTTACAGCTTCACAAACCGTGCACGACCGAGTCGGCGACATTGGCGCCTTTTTTCGTTAATTGGCTCGGCGCGTATCTGCTGCACGGCTGCTGCAAGGTCCCCACCAAGATCTTGCAGCACGCCACCTTCGGGGCAAGGGTAGCCGTGAAAATCACACCATAGCTGCAAGAGGCATATCTCTTGGGGCTACGGGTGGTCGCACATAAAAAGATGTAGATATGGGACGACGTGGGCGGGGCGTCGGAAGCGATGCTAGCGGGTGTTTGGGTCATGCGCCTGTTTGACCCATCCCCACGGAAACACGTTTTCCCGACCGCACACGTCAGTAGAGTCCAAACCTCTCGGTCAAACTTTAGTTTACATCATGTAGATGGCCTAGACAATGTACGTTGTGAGCTATTTTGCTCGGTGGAGTTAGGGTTATCCGCGTGGCTTTTGGGTGATGGGATTGGGCAGCGGCGGGGGCTATCTGCTGCTGGAGGATCGCTACCAAGATCCTGCATCAAGCCGCCGTGAGGGCAAGGGTAGCCGCGATGCGCCCACCATAGCCGCAAGAGGCATACCTCTTGGGGCGACGGGCGGTCGCACCGTGAACAAGTCAGATATGGCACGGCAGGGGGCTCGTGTGCGATGCTACTGGATGAGCATGTCGCGCGTCTCGCTGCGCCGCAGTTGCCGTGTGTACCAACGGTAAAAACCGCAAAACGGTATAACAATTTCGTGTAGTTTTCGCACTATCGTACGGGTTAGTTTGGGAAGCGATGTGCGTCGGGCTTGCAGAAAGAGCTAGCCGCTTTCCTAAACCATGCCAACAATTCTCGACTTCGCAACAAGGTGGGGACGCTCCTTGTCACTACTTGAATTGTCACTAATTTTGTTCGGACAGCTAATTTTGTTCGGACAACGCGACGTCCGGCACGTGTACGGTGGCCATCCCCACTGCGAGGACGGTCACGAGTCCGCATGAGCTGCGGATGGACGAGGTCGCTGCCGGGGACTTCTTTTAGCCCATGCATTGACCCGGTGGTGGGGAGCCGGATCATTCTGCCCTCGACCGAGCACCGCCCCGTCATTGTCGACCGCTATGGCGACGCGCTCATGAACCTCCCGGCACCTGGAGACGTTCACCAAAGTGTGCAGCACGATGCTGCCGCAGAGGCCTTTCGTCGCGCTCAATGCGTCTACGATATGGGCATCGTCGTACGCCGTAAGGTGGACGACTTGTTTCAGCAGGCAATGCCTCTTGGCAACATTGTACCCATGTATGAACTCAAGGACCTTGTACCCTACCAGACGCAGAGTTCTCCCTCCCGGCGTGCAACGTCGTGATCAATAGCTCTGATTCCCGGAGCTTGAAGCCCACGTTGCTGGAAATCACGACCATGCCTTACGGGGCAAGTGCACTCCAGTCTCACATGTCACCGTTGTGAATCGGTTACAACGCACCATGTTAGGCGACATGCAACAAGGACTGGCAGTGCGGGATGCGGCGTGGCACATCACGGTGCCGGGACAGAATGGTTCACTTCGAGACATCATGGACATGTCGGAATACACGTGCATGGTGTGCGAGTTGAGCAATAAGGGAGTGCGCCGCACATTGCGCTATCGCATGCTTGGCCGCGTATCGGGGCGCCCTCTCATTGCGGGGCACTCAGTGAACCACCCGGGCGGCTCACCGTGAGGCCATACTCGCATGAGATTTCCTCGGGGTCCCGAGCTTGGTGGCGGTTCGTGAGCGCGCCCGCTGCCTCATCAGGCGGCGTAGATTCGTCCGCTACCACCCTGACGCTACCAAAGCTAAACAGCGCGTCCGTGGATCACCCTCGCACACACGTGCACGCGTGGCCCGGTCTCTTAACCGGGCGCGCACCACTCATCCCTTCCTCCTCGTGCTTGCGGTGTGCGGGCTGCTTTAAGCGGTTATTTGTGTTGATCTCCGGTGGGTTTGTTTCTTCTGGCCTTTTGTAATTCACAGCAGTAGCGCTACCGATAGGAACGAGATGATCAACACAAGCCGCCTCAGATATAAATAAACTAAACGTCGCTACCGGTATCCACCTATGAGTCGCAACTACAAATCCACCAGTGAAAGCAGTGGCGACTACCCGCTATACACCTCTCCACACAAGTAGCGACTATGGGGTTTGCGAATTTATTGATCCACATGCCCATGCGCGGCTACTCTGAGACCGTGCGCGCGTGCATGCGTGTTACTGGGTCGTACGGCTGGGGGGAAATGGCGCGATAGCGCGATACACCCGCCCATATTGCCACGCGGTGGCCGTTGCCGTCGACGCTTTTATTTAGGCAAAAGCGGGGCTTCTTGCGCTAGAGCTTCAAAACCACAAATTGCGTTTACCACTCGTGTGCACAAATAGGCATGGGAAAGCACAGCCCCCGTACTCATACCACATCACCCTTGGTATGATCACTTTCCACCATACACGCAGGGCATTGAAATTAGGTCATTGACGACCCGGACCAAGCTCTACGTGTCGATGTCGATGGTTTATTTATGGCCAAAATTATGGACAAAATGCGTGATCGTTGCGCGCACAGGCGGGAGAGGCTTCTCGCGGCCTCCTTGCCGTGGGCCAAAGCTTTTCTATAGTAGTGCATGGCCGCATGCTCATAGCGCGCCATGGTGAGCCCAGTGGGGCGGCAATGGCGTGCACCTTAATGCGTCGATGCTGGTGGAAATAATGTTGTGAAAGGGGGGGTCCGGCATGGCGGCCGTGGGCATCGCTCAAGGGGAGTATGTGCGAAGTATGAGCAGTCCGTGCACAAGTACATACAACACACTGTCCCGCCACCGTGGATCAGGTTTGGAGATCCCCTTGGCGTAAAGTTTCACGCCAAAGTGTTGACAACACGCTAACAGAGACGTCAGATTTCGACATATTATTTCAAAAAAATCGAAAAAGTGCCTTAACGGCCTCAGACGACCATGCTGCATATGTGGGATCTGTAGCCCTGCTCGCATAGTTTTTTTGGTATTTATATGAAGTTTTCTGACGTTTCCTCGCCACGCACTGAGCGATACCGCGAGTTTGAGAGCTGCACCACAAGGCGGCACTGCAGTGGCGATGGTATCACGCCACATCTTGCACGGGCGCACGCCGCTATGGCCCCACCCCAAGCAAAAGTACACTAGCCTCTTTGCTGACATGTTTCCGCCTCGCCACCCATGGCCACCCCACCATGCAATGGTCTATGCATGCGCGGCGGGACGTGTGGGGCACCAACCTCCGTTGTTGTGGAGGCATTGGAAACGCTCAGAGTGGCGCAAGTGCCACTTGTGTAGGGCACTTGTTAGGGCCAAAGGGGTTGCTTACACCCTATGGTGCTAACGGCTGAGCCTAAATGTGCCATATTCCAGGATTACAGGTTAGAAACCCTTAGATTCAGCGGCCCTACTATTCGTAAGCTCGGATTCGACGAGAAAGGGGCGTGGGAGTTATGTGGAGGGGTGTAGTACGAGAGCAACACAAGCCAAACCGATATTCTTATTAAAAAAATGCAGTTGTTAAAATTCCACCTCCCAGCGTCCATCAAAAGCCACCGACAACACCAGCAGCACCCGGCATCAGCTGGGTCAAAGCATAATAAGCCACATATATACGTGTCTACCTGTGCATTAGAATATTGTTTGCAGCGCAAGCACTACTGATGTGACCGGTGAAGCAAATAGGCCGCCATGCGGCTGCCTTTCATTGCTGCTGCCGCTGGCAAGTCAACAATGCGCCTATACCGCCGTACTCAATCAGTACAGTGTAAATCTAAAGACAAGAATGCATGGCCACTGTTGTGGAGTCTTGTTGAACTTGGAAGTGGCGAAGGGGCGCGATGTGGCCGAAGAACCACGCGCCATGTGAAGGGAGGACGTTAGGGTCGATGCAGTCCATGCTGACGTGGACCCTTGTTGTTGCAGTATTCATATGCGCCTCATGCTCCATGCCCGTATGTTGGTTAATTTCATATCTATATATGCTAAAAGAACACCCTCCCAAGGGTGCCGAATTGCTCAAACGGCAGTGCAAATAACACAACGACTCGTCCGGTTTTCTTGGGTGTCATCGTGCATTGTCATCGTTGCGACTATTGCGCTCTTGTCAGCACAGACTGTGAGGGCGCTGAGGTGTTTGCCTGGGCATGAGGCTGCCGTACAGCAGCACACCGTTGCTCTGCACACCCGCATAAAATTTGGACCGCCTATGGTCAGATGGCACATTCCTTGTCCGCTCAGTTGAGCGGTTGTCTCGTATGCGAGAGGTCCCGGGTTCGTTTCCTGGTCGATGTATTTCGGCAATATCGGCCCGGTGTGTCCTGGGTTTCCCCGGTTGATGCATTAGCCCCCCGGGGTTTGAATGAGGCAATGGTCTGCAAGCTATGCCAGATCTACGACTGCAGTTGGCGCAAGAGGTCAAGTGCTGGGGCGGCTTCGGCCGATGTCACCGGGCGAACTTTGTATGGTCAGATGCCATCCGCCGCTGCCAAAATTTGAGTTATTCCACGTATAGGCTGATAGGCTGATAGCCTGCCGGCAATGGGCGCGGCGGAATGGGCCGTGCTCCGTCGCCACGATGCGGACAGGCGGCTACGAGCCGGCTCCGTTACTGCGAGCCACCGCGCGGTTCAGCTTCTCCAGCGCCTTGACGCGGTCATTGTGCAGCCCCAGGCCCGACGGCAAGCCCGGCCATTCGCTGTTGCCCACCGCCTGGTTGTTCTCCACGATGAGGTCGAAGCCGCCGATGTGCGGGTACGTCTGCTTGCTGAAGCGGCCCTCCATGTCCACGCACGTGAAAAAGTCGTCAATGAGCCTCGTTTTGAGGTCGTAGTCCGTCTGGTCGGAGGCGGAAAGCGCGGGCGACGCATTGACCTGCATGGCAAAGCATCATGGAGTTAATGTCTCATAATAATATGCCAGAAACAGCGAGAAGTATCAAAGTTTTTAAAAACATCACAAAAAAATCACATAATACAAAAAAAAAATCCAGGTACGACATCCTAGTAAATAAACAATCCTTGCATGTTTTAGTACGTCGCGGGTATGTGCTCGTACAGGTGGTTGTACTCAGGTATTGACTGGGGCTTCAGTATGTCAAATCTATTATACTCATGTGGGATTCTACTGAGCTGATAATAAACAACAATATAAAGAACAACACGATATGCTATGTTAACAATAAAGACCATAAGATATTAAAAACAAGCGAGGCTTCGCCGGACTATTATGGCGCACCTCGATGAGCCAGGGCCGCAGGTCGCTGTCAATCATCACGTCGTAGCCGTACATTTCGCAGCAGTGGCGGTCGTTGATGATGGCGTTCTGCACGCTGCGCAGGCTGGCGATGATGAGCTGCTGGATGCGGCCAAAGCAGCGGTTGGCGTTCTCCGGCCCGTGGTGCGACGCCAGCCACATCTGCCAGCCCGCCAGGTAGCCGCCGCACAGTCAGTTGGGACATGGGTCATCAGTACGTTGCTGTGGACAACAGGTACAATATATACACCATTGGATTCCGCTTACAAAAACTAGCAGTCTTGGACCCCTTCCTCCCTCTCTCGGCGAGCGAAGAGGGACAACAATAAAATAGTCCAAGTACGTACGAATGCACCAAGGGCGAAACCGGGGTAAATTGACGTAATGTTGCAATGCACGCGATTGCTCTCTGGTCGCAAAAAACACAATGTGGCGGTTTGGGACCGTAAAGCATCCGGCCGTATACCATATGAGCCTATTTCGGGCTCGTTATACCAGTTTATGATTTGCGCCCCCCCCCCCCCCCCCCCCCCCCGCCAAAAAAAAAAACAAAACGGAAAAAGAAAGACAAAACAGTGTTTATCAGGCTGCATTAGAGCACGCCACAAAAGCTACACGGATATACCGGCCTGATGTTGCGAAACATATCATATCGTTTTGGACTCACAAACCCAATTAAATGGTGCGGTAGGTGCCCCTCCCCTCCCTCTGCCGCTGCAACGGCACTTGCCGGACATGGAAGGCAGCCGCACCTTGAGGCTCTTGATGGGCCACTTGAGGTCGGTCTGCACCGCGCTGTACCTGTCGTCCTTCTTCTGCACCGCGTGGTTGGTGAGGTGCATGCCCGCGTTGGCGAGGTCCTTCTTGGCGACGCTGAAGCGCGCGTTGCTGAAGCGGCAGAAGCCCTCGCGGTAGAGGTACACCTTGAGCGGCGAGAAGCTGAGGCAGAGCGCAAAGATGCGCATGTCAAACTTCTTGCCGCCCACCTGCCAGCGCGTCAAGCACAACCGCATGCCGGCAATCAGTGCTTTGGAACACTATGCCTGGCGATCTTTGGCTTATATCAATGACGATAACGGAGCCGCGGCCTGCACAGGGGCTCCGTAATTGCACCATTGCCTTGAAAATACGCCGCTGTAGAGGCGTTGGAAGGATATCAATGCTACGAGTAATGTTAATAATGCTGTGCAAGGATGTCAAATTCAATTTGCAAGGATGTTAATATAGGTTCCACGGGTCCAGCGCCACCACGCCGGGGCCCAGGAGGGGCACGCAAATATCAATATCAATATCGACGTTAAATCATGCAACATTAGCATTACTATTGCAATTTTACTATGCATTCATGCAAGGATGTTTATATTAATTCGCCCGCCTATCCTGTCGGGCGAATAAAATAAATGCCGGCGATCCGTCACCCTCCATGTCTGATTGGGTCTGCGGGTCACAAAGAGAAGGATTTGTTTTGAACCATCACGTCGGAGGCTTCGCGTTATCACAGTGATGGCGCAACATGGTACGATTCCAGATGACAACAGGTCTCTTTGGGCAAAAGGGGCGAAAACAGTCATGTGTAGCAAACCCGGAGCGTGGTTAATACGGGTAATTTGCGGCGGTTAACCGCAGTCTGGTCCGTTCTCGGCGCGGCGACGCTTTCCCCAAACTACGCAAGCATGCCCCTGGAGCTCTAAAACGGTGTACCGATTCCAGGGTCGACCTCAGGAGAAGGGGAGGGGGGGGGGGGGGGGCAACCAGGTATGGATTGGAGATGTACTGCTGCGCCACGACGGAGTACACGCGCTCCTCGCGCTCCTTCGCCGCCTGCTGCTCCTTGAGCCACTCCTCGATCTGGGAGAGCTTGTTCACGAGGAAGATGCCGCGCCCCTGGTGGCCAGCCGTTGCGCGGCAATCAGCGGGCCAGTGCGCATGGCAACAGCGGTTACAGTGCCCCCCCCCCCCCCCCCCCCCTCCGGCCGTCCTGCAAGCCCCTCCCTCCATGGGCCTTAGGCTCGGGTTACAAATGACAGGTGTGACCAACCCTGTCAAAACACGCATGTTTAACTTTCAGCCCACACCCTGCCTGAAGGTGCCGGCACACCTTAAACAAAACATGTAAGCTCTACATTAATGCTCTACTGTAATGCAGCTCTACATATTATACTGGGGGCTGCGTTTTATTTGACGCCAGCTATACCGGCGGTAAACCCTTCCGGCGGCGTTTGTTTTGCATACTGTAACCACGCTTTGGGTTCGCGGTGTATTATCGTGTTGGACCCCCCCCCCCCCCTCCCCGCCGGCGCAACAGAGAAAAACTACATTTATCTTTAAAAATATATCAGAATGCAACATGACTACCACATGAACATCCCAATACGTTGCTGCAAAACAACGCCGAAAACAAAATCGACCCACAAACCCAATCAATTGTTACGGTATAGGCGTATAGCTACTTGGCGACCAGCTACCTGCCAGGCCGGTATCGTAGATATGTGGCCGCGTGGTACCCGTGTACACGTGAAACCCGGGGGCGAAAAATAGAACCCGTGTATCCGTACCACCCCGTAGCAAATCGGCTTGCGTATGGCGGTGGTAATCGATTGATTGCAAGTTTCGCAACATTGCTGACGCAGTATCGATGTGTAAGATATCATACAGACTGCTACGGACTCGTTTGGGAGTGCTATAGGGGAACACGGCTGTGGCCGCACCTGCAGCCCCCTCACAGGCTTGAAGATCCACACGCCGCCCTTCTCCTTGTACGCCCGGATCATGAGCGACGCGTCCGCGGGCAGCGTGAAGGTCAGCGGGAAGCAGTCAAACGCCTCGATCTGGCGAGGCAGCGGGCGGTGGTTGCTCAGCAGAGTCGGGCATTCACACGCGGAAACAAACGTCTGTGTGTGTGTGTCGGAGGGATGTCCCCGTGGGAGGGGGTGTCGGAGGACTTGCACTTGGCTGATTAGAGCCACAGTTGTTACGCATGGGTGGTGATAAGCTGCTACGGGTGCCGGCGCGAATAACATCCTGCCCTGCCTATCAGGGGTTAAATTTAGAGAAACTGCAGCGGAACCATAGAGAATTTTTGCATAGGTTGATAGCAAGTCAAATTGGGGGTTCATAATAAGGGTGCACCGGCATGCAGATGGTGATGTGGGGGCGCCAATAGGAAAGCCATAACAGGAGAGTGTTGGAGGGTGCCTAACGCCTCGTTTACAGTTTCGTAATGCTTTCGCACTATACTTGTTTGTTATTGGGGGGCAGAAACGGGCGCTCTCTAATTATGACTGTTCTCTTCCAGGTGCGCCGGCACCCGCAACAGAAGTAGCAGCTACTTCTACTACTACGACCGCTACTACTAAATCTACTACCATCACCACTCCTAATAGTAGGAGTCTGCTTGTATTACTACTACTACTATGGGTTCGGACTTGTGTACAATGAACTGCCGTAAAAGACAGTGGTCACCAAACGCGGGCAATTGATGATGATTTCGTGCGATCAGTGGCCGGGAAGGGGCCAAGAGGAGGGGGGGGGGGGGGGGGGGGGGGGGGAGGGGGGCGGCCCACGTCGGCCTGGTTCCCCTCCTTCTGCGCCTGCTTGAGCGCGCGCTTGAGGTTCTTCGCCATCAGATCCTTCTGCGTCAGCTCCACGTGGTTTGGGTAGTGGTTCACCTTCTGGTTGTCCGAGCACCGGAAGCCGTTGCTGTTCGGCCGCTACGTGGGGCAGAGCAACGTGGTCAGCGCTGCGTGCACACCCGCTGGGCCGCGTGAGGCACAGATCCCCCCCTCCCCCGGCATTTATCACAGCTTGATTCTTTGCCTTTTCAATTTCTCAGGGGGGGGGGGGGACCGGAAAATAGGCTCTAACCCACAGTTTAATCATTTAATCTGAAGTTGTATTGTAAAATACGAGCATATACATCACAGCTGTGAGTTATCTGACATCTACTAATAAAAAAACACAATTCCCGCAACATTATATTGATAGGGCTTGCGCGTCAGACGCACGGTGTTGCACCATTAAGTCGGATCTTCTGCGCTGTGTTTGCATTGCATCCTGATATATTCCCGGATATGAACATTACTTATTAAAGTAATGTTTATATCCGGATGTTTAGTTTCCCTCTCCGCGGGGGTTCGAAAACAATAACACGCTGTTGTTATTGTTGCAAGTAAAAATCAAAGCGCGGTTATTCCGACATGTTATGAGACAATATAATGCGTGGATTGATAACATGGCAACAAAGTACGAATATCAACAAAGGCGGGGACGCGCGGATGCCCTCACGCTGTAGGTCATGTTCTCGTGGATCCACGCGACGTCGCCGTAGAAAAAGTCCCAGTCGTCGCCGTCCGTCTCCTTCCAGCCGCGCCCCTTCATCACGCGGGACGGGATGCTGTTCTTCCAGAACGCCGCCACCCCGAAGCGCACCGGCCGCCCCGCCGGCCCCAGCGGCTGCACGCTCACCCGCGACTCGCGCGACAGCTGCTGCTCCCGCTTGGTCCCCTGCTTGCGCGGCGCCACGCGCGGCGTCAGCCCCCCCCCCCCCCCCCCCCCTTCCCCCCCTTCCCGGTCCTTTCCTTCCCGCCCTCGCCGGACACCCGACTGTAGTCGCTACTGAATCGTAAAGTGTCCGAGAACAAACAGATGCCAACGCACGACTGAGAGAGGCGGAATCGTTTCCGAGTTCGCACTATCATGTCTTCTGCGCGCGCTTTACCCTGGCAGGCAGTGCGACAGAAAGGCCATAAGTTCACGGGACTCGATCTCCGGACATGACGTTTTGATATTTCTGGTCCTGAAATCAATTTTGCGGACGTGCGGTTCTCTTTTCCCAGATCAGCTTTTCCCTAGCCGAGTGCTCCGACCATTTCTCACCCGGACAAATGGCAGCTCCTGGGAAGGCCACTGGAGGGCACCCACCCAGACCCCTGATCTGCCATTGATCCTATTATATACAGCGCGGCGTCAGCGCCCCCCCCCCCCCCCCCCCCCCTTCCCGGTCCTTTCCTTCCCGCCCTCGCCGGACCCCCGACTGTAGTCGCTACTGAATCATAAAGTTTCCGAGAACAAACAGATTCCAACGCACGACTGAGACATGCCGAGTCGTTTCCGAGTTCGCACTATCCTGTGTTATGCGCACTCTCTACCCTGGCAAACAGTGCGAGAGGAAGGCCATGTGCGGGACTCGATCTCCGGAGATGACGTTTTGATATTTCTGGTCCGTTTATAATTGCCGAGTGCGTGCGGTTCTCATTTGTCGGATTAGCTCTTCCCTAGCCGAGTGCATCGATCATTTCTCATCCGGATTATAATGACAGCTCCGAGTCCTGCTGGCGGCGCCTGGGAAGGTTACTGGAGGGCACCCCCTAGACCCCTGATTCGCCATTGATTTTACTTACGGTCCATATTGAGTAGCACACGGACACACGGCAGTAGCCGGTCGCCTTCGGGGTCAGGTGATGCCCTTGAGCTACCTCTGGGCCAGCGAGCCAGCACGCAGTTTAACCATGCCATCCATACCATAGTACGCGTGCAAGGAAAGCATGCTGGTACGCCAGCGGCAGGAGGGATTAGGGTGTATTTATGGTTTAGGTTTTAGGGTAATACCCAAAACATCCCTAAAACCCTAAACTGGTGTTATTGCGACCACTACTGCCCAGCAACATTTCATTTTCAGAACATTGAGTGTGTGTGGGGGGCGGGGGGGGGGGGGGGGGGGGGGTGAATGGCCATTGCGGCAAAAGTGACTACATGTTTAGAGAGCGACTGCACGCGCCGACGCATCCGTCAAAACCCTCATTCCAAACCTCAAATTGTGCTTGCATGCATCCTATCTAATATAGGAACATTCGCTATAGACTTGTCGCCATTTGACCGCTGGCAGGCAGGGCAGCTCCCTATTCGCGCTGTCCCTATTCCCGCGCCGGCAATCCCGCGCGTACAATCCGCGATAACATAACCCTTAGTCATCTGTGCCTCAAGTCAGGGCTCCGGATGCTCACCCAACTGGGAGGCGGCGATGCCCTCTAACTACCTACAGCTCCATGCAAGGTGTGTCTTTCTCTCTCCTCTCTCTCTCTCTCTCTCTCAAGAAGTGACGGGCCGATGCGATTTCTATATGTATGTAATGTCTCAAAGCAAATGCCCCGTTGGGGGGGAGGGGGGGGGGGGGGGGGAGTTGCTGCAAACCATCATGCGAGGGTGCGCGCGAACCTTGGCGGAGGTGGACGGCCGCTCATCCGCGTCGATCGGCAGGCCGCCGCGCGGGCGCGAGGCGCTGCGCCCCTCCGCCGGCGCCTCCCCGCCCGGCGTCCGCGGCATGCCCGCCCCTGCCCCCAACGCCCCCCACGCCCCCCTCCGTTGTCCCTGGCCCTGGCACCGCCGCCGCCCCTGGCCCGCGTACCGGCGCGCTGGCCCCTGACCTCGGCTGTGGAGAGAAGCGCTGGCTGCCTGCCGGGGTTGGGGGGGGGGGGGGGAGGGGAGGGAGGGGAGCAGGCGGCTCAGGATCGCCCGGGGTTGGCTGAGGGGCGACGTCCATCATCTGGCTGCAGCTGCCAGGGTCATCAGCCAGTAGAGTTAGCGCTGCGCTGCTGTGAGGGGCATGCGGGAGAGAGGGAGAGAGGTGGAGGTGGGGTGACGGATGGTACCAGGGGCCCCGTAGAATTCAATTGGGTCCGCAGGTTCAGACAGGATTGAACTGTTTTCCAACATCGGGGCTACGTACATGGCGAGCCCAAAGCGTAGCGTGGTTACGGTTGAAAGGGCATCATGACGGTATTAGCCGGGCACGGTGATGTGTGTAGACAGAGGGAGAGGGAGAGACTTTGGGGGCTTGTGCGAATTGGGTAGTGGACGGGGAGGAGGACTTGAAACAAGAGGCGGGTTTGGGTGGTCCGATTGAGGGAACAAGAGGGCCTATTATGGGCGGGGCCGCCTGCTCGCCGAGCCTGCCATGTACAGCGGCCGGTGAGCAGAGATGGCGAGAGATGCGAGGAGATTGAGCCTATATATATGTATATAAATGAAAACGGGCGAGACATGGAGTAGAGCCACCAAGGATGCGGGCTGGTGGGCCAATGGAGACCGACGTGGAGCGGCGAGGGGGTGCTTATGGCTGCGTAGGAATGCTCAGGGTTGCGTTTGATGCATGTGGGTAGATGAGCTATCGCTTAGAGCGCCCAGCCACATATCTGCTGCTTATTGCTCTGCTGCTCAGCGTGCCTGGCCCTGGACCATGCGACGCACTCCGGCCCCGCTAGCCCACCAGCCCACTGCATGTTCCGCGCAAACACAGCTGGGCAATCAGCGGAGGGGAGCCGCCACACGTAGCGGGGGTCGATTACGGAGATATGGTCCGTGCGCGAGGGGGCGGCAGGGACGGGCTTGTACGTGCGCGCGTTGTGGGGGAGGGGAGTGGGTTATGGGCGGCGCGCCTTCTCGGTGCGATGCGGTGCGGCAGAGCAGCTGGTCGGCAGGCTGCCGGGCGCTGCGGACAGGTGGTCCCCGGCTGCTGATAGAAAATTCGCGGAGGACGCGGCACGGCATGCGCAGCGGGAGGTTGCCGGGACGGGCGCCCGCCACCGCCCGCCATCGCCACAACATGAGCACGTGCACGCCGCGGCCGCGGCTGTTGCTGATGCTGTATAGGATAGTTGGCGCGCGTGATTCCACGCCTTCGCGCCGCCGGCATATGTCGCTAAAATTCGGCTAGACAAAGAAGCGCGCAACCGCGCGCGTTTTGTATTGCAATAATGTATGAGTTAGTTGTACGGTACCCGTACTGCAGGCGGCAAAATAACAATGACTTCGGTACAAATCCATGAGAAGGCTGCACGCCACACGGTATCGATTCATTTTCTTCATCAGTATAGTGTGCGGGGTCAGCCTTTGTTTTTTCGCCCGCGGGACAGGACTGGCACCAGTGAAACCCTTGCAGCGTCTCTACGACGGCCGTTTAGGCAGCAATTTAGTTAGGGAAAGCCCTGCGGGGTCAGCCTTGTGCACCCTCGAACTAGCAGCAGCCCATGCCCCGCACAACATACATGGTTGTAACTTTCACGGAGCGTCGCGTATCCAAGGCTTTCCGTAATTCGATCGCTGCCAATACGGCCGTCGTAGAAACGCTTTCACGGTTGCCAGTCCTGTCCCGGGGGCGGGAAAAGAAATATGGATGTGGCGTGTGCCTGCGAAAAACGCAGCAAACGACCGTGGTGCTACTACAGGGTATGTATGAATTGCTACTATGCTAGATAAATTACATGAGCTAGCAGCAGAAGGCGATATCGGAAATCGCCAAAATAAAAGGCAATCAGAAAGGTCCTCTACAGCGACTGCGGGGTGGAAGCAGTAACATGAGAAGACGCACAGTGGGCACGAGCACACGCATCATACTTGGCCATCTGCACACCGGCAGAGAGAATGCCGCCCAGGGTACCATGCGCGCAAGCCGAGACCCGCTGCAACAGCCCCCGCCGTTTGCGCGATAGGTGACGGCGGAACTCAGCAGGTTGGCTGGCGACAAAGTTTCGAAGTGCCTGAACGGATTGACCACGAAGAGAGCAAGAGGTCGGGGCGGAAGGACCGCCATGGAAGTTGCGCACAACCAACAGCACCGCGCAGATGTAGACCACCGTCAAAGCGGACTTCCCGAGACGGCCGCGGTCCTCAACCACAAAAGGGTAGTACCGGTGAACACCCTGCACTGGGGCGGAAGACGCCCGGTCCGCTGCCAACTTAGCATGCTCCGCCTCGGTCGCCGCGATTCCCGGGATGCACCAGCGGGGGTCGTTGCTCCAAGTGGGGGTCGTGGAGGACACGCACGCGAAGTCGATCATGTAATCGCACGCCGCCCCCCCCCCCCCCCCCCCCCCACCCCGCCAGCGTCAGGTCCGACGGCCGCGAGCGGTCCGCTGGGCGCAGCCCACTCGTCTCAAGGGTCAAGTCGCCGGCTCCCGAGCGGTCCCGGTCAAGCACCGCCCCCGCATCAATTGCCACAGATGCCCACAGATTCTTCAAAGCGGTATGCATGCGGTGCTTGTAGTTCGCTACGGGGCATATGGATAGATGATCCACGATGAAATCCGTAGCGCTCCGGTTCGAGCCATCCGTAGAGCGAAGCCATAAGGGATCAATACCACACGTTGGGCCAGGGCAAGTGACAAGCGCGGAACCTCCGCGCGGGCAAAGGCCCAGTACCCGTATGCTAGATGGCCCCTAGCGTTAATGCAATAAACATACGCAGTGTACAACTATAATGGTTAGGTAGGTTGTGTATGTGCCATAATTGTTATACAGTATTTCAGGCTATGTCGCGGCCCTCGTCTTGCATAACAAGCTCAGCATGCCCTCGCACGCCTTCGGCGTTTCAATTGCTCAATCTGACATAATATCCGGTTGTTGGTAGGACGTGGGCTCGTCATCGGGCATTTGGCTTATTTTGCCCGGCGTGCGCACTATTACCAGTATAAAGTTCATGAAATAAGTGCATCCTATGGTGCGCAATAGTAGGATGAGAGGCGATGCGGCTGCGGGTACCGCGGTGTCTGCCTCTACTCGCCCCGCGGCCGCCGCCCCCCCGCCCAAGTCCTTCGGACTTAGCGGGCGGGCGGTGCGCGCAACGCATGGGTGTCATGGCTTCATGTTGTAATGGCCACATGTTGGTCACATGATGGATTCGGCGAACATATATATGCGCGCGCTGCGACCGAGGCAAGAGTCTCACATTCGCGCCCCAGCCCTATCTTTGGCGGGGAAGCGCCACGTGCCGATGTTTAAGAAATATATACCTCATCTTCATCGGCGCCCCCTCCGCCGCGCGTGGCGCAGTGATAATCGCATGCGAGTACAACCTGTTCCAGCATGTTATTTTGCCTACTTTAGCGTTGCTTTCCGCTCGGGCCCCACGCTGCTGAGATAAGCCCCCGCCTTGAGATGCTGCCAACGGTGTCCCCGGACGTCCTCAGAGCTGAGACGCGAAGGCAAGGAAAACACCCCCTTGCACCGCTGGCCGTATGGATGTTGTCCGATCTTGTTCAACCCACCAGTGCATAATCGCCCGACGCGTGCCAGCCACCTGCCCAGCACGCTCAAGGCCGAGGTCACCGCTCGAGGGCGGCTCCATGTAGTTACGGGCCTAATGCTGCACGGTTGGATTAATTACAGCCGCCACCGTCGTGCAATAAGGTTGTGAAGAGTATTGCAACGGCCCCCGTATTGGGCGGGTCGTACCGATGTACCAGAACACGATTTTATTTCGAAAATCCCTCACGAGTAGGCTGCCCATGTCCGAGGCGTACACATCCCTCTCCCCTCCCGTAGGCGGATCTCGGATGGAGAGGCCAACGCAAGGCCGAGGTCGTACATGAATTATTTTAGCAACCCCCCGTACATGGCTGCTGCCCAGCGTCCCCAGCATGCGCTACCGGCACTACGAGTATTGTGTGAAAAGCCCCATGTAGGACTCCCCGGTCGTCGCAAGATCCGAGGACAACCTGCCACAACCGGCCATCTACTCAGCCACCTGCTGCGCCCAGCCGGGCACGACGGGTCCATAGCGGCGTGAAGAGCAGGCTCCACAAGAGGAAAACACTATAGCCATCATGGATATCGACCGACCCGAGGAGCAACAAGAGGCCGCAGCCGGCACATTTCTCGCCGCGCTTCGCGGCAGCAGACTCCCGCCCCGCCCCAAGATCCGAGAAGCCATCGTCGCCGCAACAACCAGCGTGGGCCCCAGTAACTCCCACATGCTGCCCGCCGCCACCTCTGCGTTCTGAAATACTTGCCACTCCAACTCCTAACCGGTCTCGCCTCCTCTACGGACAATGCCACCCACGTCGCTCTGCTATCTAGCGATCTGGTGGCCCAACCCAATGCGATGGACGAGGAATGGCGCCGCGCATGAGTATCTCGAACCTGATCCGCACCCTCGGCCCCATGCAAGCTCGGAGTACACATATTAGCTTACGACGTCCGGGAGGTGACCCGAGGCCCTCTTCCAAGCCATTTACCGCCGACGCAGCCAGGGCGAGCGGCGGGTCCCTAATACCACCGGGTCCGTCACGGAACTCGTCAAAGCCGGTACCGTGCACGCGCAGACGCGGGAAACGGTGGTGACGGCTCGTCAACCGGCGCCGATTACGGCCGACCAGGCGGCGCAGCACCACGGCCAGATTCCCCCGTCGGGAGCTCCCGCCACCGCCAGCTAACCAGCCACAAGCGGCCCACCCCCCGACCGCGGCAGCCCCTCAAAATGCAGAGACGGACTACGAAGAGACGGACCCTACGCCGGGCTTCGACCAACCGGCGACAGACACATATCCAACCATGCACCCCGAGCTAGCAACACCGGCCGCAGCCCGCGCCTCCACTACCGCGACACCGAAGGCCTCCGAGGGGCTCCATGTCGGGGACGTAGACACCACAGAGCCCTCCTCGAGCAGTCATCACCGGCAAGCAAACCTACCAGTCCGCCGGGCATCCCGCTTGGCTAATATCGCGGCCGAGGCCCACAACCTCCGCCAACCCCCGCACCGGGTGATCCTATTGGAGCAGCCGCTGGTGGGCCAACTGCTAGTAGTACTAACCAAGTCGGCCGGCAAGATGCCCAAGACCAAACACGAGCGCGGCCGCGGCCGCGGCGCAGCCAAATAAGACAAGCCAGCGCCATAACGACAGCGCTGCTGCAGTCAACGACGGCGACTTCCGACAGGGACGGCAATAATTACTATAGGCGAGAGCCGTCGCAGGAGGAGGAGGAACTACCGCTGCTCCACGGCAAACTCGCCCCATCGCATTGTGGCAGTTTTCCCGCGCCCTGATCAAAACCGCCCGCCCGCTACTCTTAGCGCTTCGATGTAGGATTTACGGACGTTTGTAACCGCTACGCCCGGTGGAATCGCAGAGTATCGAATTTGCCGGTACTACATATTCTAGCCAGTAATAGACAATATACCGCCCGACACGCGGGCTTCGTACATGCGCCAGAAATCGTCATGCCATGATATGATGTACACTATGCCAAAAATATTAGAGATGGGGGGCATCGCATCACCAAGCTAGCCGGCTCAGCGGTTTATAAATATCGAGCACCATGCATCCATTCCGGTTGGCTTCCCTCCTCCACCACATTTCAGTAACAACAGGCGAGACGCCTCTAGGTGCATTAGGTTGCCTGCCGAGCTCTGGATGGGATGGATACTACATACTTAGATATGGACAGGTGGGGGGCGCTATTGTCTAAGCTATAGTCCGCTGGACGGAGGAGCGGCTTGGAAACATTTGAGAATTTCCGGTAGCTTGAGCTGTGATAACACATGTGCTCCTCATAGTGGTTATAGCATGTCCTAAGAGCATCTCAGTCTGGGCGAGTGGATGCGGCAGACTGGCACTTTTTGTTCAATTTCAACTTCAACTTCAATTAACAGTGTAGCAGCCCACGCCCCCGCAGGCCCGCAGCAATAGTCGCCGCAGCGAAAATTGCAGTATGCGCGGTGGTGAGATGATGCGTGAGCCGGCTGCGGCCGGAAATTATTGCTAATGTACTAGCAACAACGTTTTGGACCAGCTATCATATCCCCCCCTCCCCCCCCTCTGATTGAGCCAGATTTGGGCCCTAAACATGATATCAATTCTTCCTGGCCTAAGCCGTTCACCGTGTGTATGGGGATGATGTGGTACTTTAGGATTGTTTTGCACCTTCCCCATTTACCTCATGCAAGGGCATGCGATTTGTCACATTAGGTTCGCGGCAATTGTTCGCAAGGTTCGCGGGGGGGGGGGGGGGGGGGCATGTGTTATGTTCTAAACTAGTTTATGTGGTTTCTCTCACGGTACGGGATATAGTAACCCTGGCGCGGCGCCCGTAGCGCGCATGTGCGCGCGTATGTTACAGGGGCCGCCGGTCAGGATCACCACCTGCCTCCACGGCGGCCAACCGGTCCACTCTTCTTTGCTGTGGCACGCATCATAGCACCCCCCCCCCCCCCCCCCCCCCGTCTGTGTGGCTGGTTTGCCTGCAAATTTCTGATTATCACAGCATGTACGAGACCTGGCATTCTTCGGCAAACTAGACGTTCCTTGTGAAATTTGACCAGGGAGGATCCGCCCCACATACTGTCAAATACAGTCGGAATACCTACAAGTCGGAAACCCTACAAGCCCTATCCCTATCGCTCTAATCCTATGTGACCTTTTTTTGGGGGCGGGTGGGGGGGGGGGGGGGGGGGTTGCACGCACTAATGTAATAAAAAAACCACACCGGGTCGACACACAAGGGGCATGTCATCCCCTAATTGATGGCGGGTGTTTATGTATCAAGTGCGAGGGTACGCGCGCATCATGCCAAAGTAGCACTATGGGGGCACACATGACGGTTCACGTGGAGGTGTCGGGCTATGGGAGTGGGGCCGAGGGGAGGGAGGGGTTACCAGCAAAGGCGTCCCGGTTGGAGTTGATGGCGGCCAGCAGCTCCTCTGACGACTTACGCACAAACGCGTGCGCCACGTCCTGCCACGCATCCGGCGAGCACAGGCCCTTGAGTAATCGCACAACAAGAGGTGGTGGAGGGAGGGAGGGAAAAAAATTTCGCCCCGGGACATCAGAAAAGGTAATATCCGACCAACACAAGCAGCAAACGCAGTCCAGGAATAGTATGACCACTCCGGGTCAAAAAATAAAACCCTAACAAATAAATATGGGAAATCAAAACCCTAGCCAACTCTCAAGATCAACCTCCGAGCGCCTCGTGAGACCGGAAGTGAGACCTGGCATTGTCAATAGGGGATATGTAAGGAGTCATCACACCTCTGCTATCATACTGGAAGTAAAACTTTATGGCGTACCGGGTCTGATTAGCGAAGAGCATGAGTGAATGGCGAGTGCGAGCACACGGGAAACACGCGATTGGTTCGCTGTGTGTTGTACCTTTTGCCCCCCCCCCCCCCCCCCCCCCGGCACACAGAGATAGAACAAACACAGTTTAGCTGGATGGGCGTGTACACAAATACACCAAGGACCCAGCACAGAATCCGCAACTACTGTATTATGGTGCGAAATAAGTCATTAATGTTATTACCCGAGAACCGAATTGAATGTTATGTTGTGCTGGGAAAGTATGATGATGATAAGAAAGGGGGTTGAAAGTATGTGCAGCCAATATAACTTTGCCCTGGGCGATGGGTGCATGTTTGGTTGTCCTCCCACTATCTACTTACTGTTCCTGGGGCTGGATGGACCACATGCGCATGCCCGCGCTCTGTCAATGATGCCCGCCCGCGCTGGCAAATAGGAAGGCGGATACGGGTGCCAGCGCAGCACGTTTGTTAAGCACCTAACCTTCAGCCTTGGGCTTGCATGCAGGACAGAAGGACATTCGCAACTGGTTTGCCATATTTTCGTCTGCATTTGACCTCTGGCAGGCAGGCCTGGTTCTTGGTCGCTGCGGTCTTACTAACGCTTCGGCACCTGTAGGTGGAAAACAGCGCTACCACTAAAGCAGGCTTTACACATGTGTCCTCTCCAGTCAGCTGCAAACTTGTGACTGCTGGTGTTGACACTACAACCTTGTGCAACTCAGCCCCAGTGGGTGTGATCGGCAGGCAATGCGTCACCAGGACATCCTGAACCAACGGGGGCATCGGTCCTTGGTCGAGCAGTGTGGCAGCTGATGCGCATGGCATTATGAGGACTCTGGCGCGCAATCACCACTCGTGGGCAGCGTGAGTGCCTAGTGCACCAAACCAGTGGGGAATACCACAGCAGGTCATGCTCTCGCACCAGCACATCAACGGAATGCTCCGTAAACAGGCGATGTGAACCCCTCTCTACCCCATCCAGCGCCTCGATCACTCTGCCTGTAAGCAATGCTCACCTCGGCGTAAGTTTTCCGGTGAGATTCCATTGGCCGGGACATCCGAGGCCTCCTGTCCATTGGACTGTTGCGTCTAATCGAAGAATCACACCCAGCTTACATTGCACGGCGGGTGGGCATACATGGAGGAGAAAAGGCTATGTGGTGGACGGAAGCAGCGGCGGCGGGGAAGGAGGGCGGGTGCTGTTCTAGCCCATGCGCTCGATGGCGTTCATGATCTCGTCGTACATGACCAGCACGATGGCGGCGCCGGTGCCACGCAGGATGTTGGCGAGCGCGCCCTTGAAGAAGCCCTTGGGGCCCTCGTTGGCCAGAATCTTCTTGAAGCAGTCGGACATGCCGTTGTAAATCTGGTCCGCCTTGGGCTTGGTGGCCTCGATCTGCAGGCGGCGCTGCATGGTGTCGAAGGGGTAGGAGGAGATGCCGCTGGCGGCGACCGCCACCTGCGCAACCGCGAACTTGGAGACGATGCCCACCATGGAGACGTCCTTCTGGTAGGGGTTGAACGCCTTCATGGTGTCCTGCAGGCCGAACTGGGTGCCGCGGTACACGACGATGCCGATGGTGGAGGGACCGATGCCGTTGTAGAGCGAGAAGAAGCCGTTGGCCTTTACCGTCTTCACGAGGCAGTCTCCCATGCCGGTGTACTGCTTCACCTTGCCCATGTCCGCACCCAGCACGGTACGCACGTAGATAAGGGGGTACACGATGGTGTTGGTCAGGCCGCCCGCAAGCGCACCGCTGCCGATCTGCGACAGCGCGAACTTGCCGAACTCCTTGTCCTTGCTGTACTTGGGGAAGAGCGCCTTGATGGTGTCCTTGAACATAAGGTTGCACGCGGCGGTCGGCACGTAGCGGATGCAGTTGGCCACGTTGCCGCGCCACAGCGAGCTGGGGCCCAGCTCCTTCACGTGGCGCACGAAGCAGTCGCCTGCATAGGTGCGGAAAGGCGGGGCTCAGAGGAGGCGCGGGGGCGCAGACCCCCCCTAGCAGCCGCCCGGCGGCACGGCTTTGCACCCGGACGGCCGGACGAGCGCGTCAGGGCGCCGGGTATAGCTAGCGGAGCGGAGATGAGCGGCACGGTTTCGGGGCTAGTTCGGTGTTGATTCGGATCAGAACCCTAGAAAGCAGTGACGATCTGAGGAATCTAATACCCGTACCAGCTACCACCGCCGACCAGGCGGGGCCCCACCGACACCGCCCGCCGGGACAAAGTGCAGCAGGCACAGGAGCAGGGAAGCTGACTCACCCATGCCGGTGTAGCGCTTCATCTCTCCGGAGAGAATCTTGGGGTTGGAGTCCTGGTTCTGGATGGCCAGCTTGACCTTCTCCAGGGGCGCGGTGATGGTCTTCGAGATAGCGCCGCTAACGCCGCCGGCCGCCAGGTTGACGAGCGGGTTGGCCTTTGGCTTCTCAGCCGCAGGCTTCTTCGCTGCCTCAGCCATGGTTTCGTGCTTTGGTGGAGGGGGGTGGGTCAACAGCACGTCGAGGAGAAGGGAGGGGCAGGGGGGAGGAGGAGGAGGAGGAGGAGAAGGCGTCGGTGTGCGCCCGCCGCCGCCGCGCGTGCGCAACAAACAGGACGAAACACTTGCGCGCCAGCCTGGACGTCGGCGGGGCCCAGATCGAACCGAATATCGAAGTGAACGTCAGCAGCCACCCGGACGATACAAGCGCGCACACTACACCACATAACTACGGTATTCGTACGAGTGGGACGAGTATTCACATTATAAGTATTGATGCCAGTACTGATATACTTGTATTTGCATCGCGCTGCCGTCACAATGTACGGACGACTCTGAGCGATATGATCTAAACTAGTTTATGGGGTTTCCCTCCTTGCCCTAACCGCTTTTTAGCTACAAGTGCTGCTCAGTGGTACGGGAACTAGGCATCTGTTGTTGCGCCCTTCTGAGTGCAGCACGAGTAGACATAAAAACAGCCAGAACAGCTGAGCCTGCCATCTTCCAGTTTTCGCTGCGTTCGACGCAGCGATGTAAAAACTGTCTCGTAACCAGTTGCGAGCAAGGTCACCCCAGGTTGTTCAAGACCACACCCGGCTCGCCATCCGAGTGTGATATTCTCGTCCGTACGTCCGTGCGTTACTATGTCAGATGGAGAAGAACCCGTCGATGAGCCGACGCTCAAGTCGTTGCAAGCAGATGTGCGTGCATTGGCTACGGCTGTAGGTCAATTGACGGCTCGTGAGCGTGTTGTTGATGGAGAAGGGGCACATTGCTCTCGCTCCGGGCAGCGCATCGCGGGACAGCCGACAGGCAGCGGGGGAGCCGCAGAGCGCCCCGACTTGCTAGAGCTAGCCCAGAGCGGCCGTGTCGGAGCAAAATCCGCGAGTGCCGAGGATGACTACCTCGCGGTGCCAGAATTACTGCAGAGAGCAGAGTCTGGTTATGAGGCCGTTCGACCGGTCAGCCGAGTGCATGGACTCTTCCCCTTGAGCACCGACCTAACGGACGAGTACCTCAAGCAGGATGACCGGCGTCTGCCGGCCCAGGAGGAGTATTTGTGGATGTCGTGTTTCGGGGCCCACATGGCCGCGCTTTTCGTGGCTCTCGACGAGCTACTGCCCTACGTCCCTGCCACCAATCAGGACTTCACCCCCTACCTCGCGAGAGCTCGGAACCACGCCGAGGCCATCGACAAGGCGTTTCGGTTTCGTTTGGCCTTCATGCGGAGGCTAAATGAGATCAAGCGTGTGCACGGTGACCAAGGTGTTCTGGATGTGCTGCGAGCCCAACATTTTCAGCCTGCTTCGGAGCATCTGGGTTCCGCGATCTTTGGGGACCTCATGCGGGACTACGAGCGCCGTGTCTTCGAGGCGACCGTTGCCTGCAGCGCGAAAGCAACCGCTACTGCTCGAGTGGTGGCTGCAGCCGCCGGTCGCGGGCGTGGGTGAGGACGTGGTGGTGGACGTGGGCGTGGCCGCGAAGGTGAGCACGATTGACGGTGTGGGGCGCCTTTCGTCGGAGCCGCTGGAGCTTTGCGAGGCCACCTTTCGGTGACCGCCGCAAAACGCACCCTTGCAGCTCAACGGCGAGATAGGCGCCCCGTGTTAGGGCCTGACCCCCCCACTTTACAGACTTCCTTTAGACCTTCCTCGGTGCGGCGCTTCTCACAGCTACAGCCGAGTGCGGCTCAACCATCCGCACACCTGCACATGGCGGCTCAACTAGCCGCCTCCCGTACCATTCCACCACTGCGTCCGTCGGTTGTTACACTACGTGTTACAACTGGTTCGCAACGACCAAGTTTCGCGCGGGTACGTTACGCGCGAGACAGGCGCTACGAGCGCGAAGGGCGCGCAGGGCGGCCCTCTTACCTGAACCTAGCCCCGCAAACCCGTACCGATGCTACTGCAAACCCGTCCAGCAGCTACCGGCCAACCGCCGGGAACCTAACTGCTGCTGCCGAGTACTTTGCGAACAGTAGTCGTACCGGTGGAACTCTGTCAGTAAAACGACGCACTTACGTAATTGAAGAGCCCGAAGCTGTCGCTCCCTGGGCTGCTTCATTGCGAGCTCGACTGCAGGACGCGTTCGGCTCAGACGAGCTGGGCCAGCGGACGCTCGACCTACTCTCCAGCTCCCTCAGCGCTCAGACACTCAAGAGCTATGCCGGCCGGTTGTCTCAGTTCGCGGAGTTCTGCCACGACTCCGAGAACATCAGCCCTCTAGAGGCGACTACTGCAACTGTCGTTCGGTACGTTGCCTGGATCGGCGAGCGGGGGCACATCGCCGCTAAGTCACTGCAACCTTACCTGTCTGCGATCAACACGTTCTTCGAGCTGCACAACCTCGACCCAATTGCCAAGGACAGCCTGCACTTAACTTCAGCAAGGCGTGGGCTGATGCTGCGTCAGCGCCGACTGGACGCTGCCCCTTTGCGTATCCCTCTGCCTGCGGATGTGGCTTACCGCTTCGTCACAAAGGCCGAGCTGATTGTGTCTGCTCCCTACCCAGAGTACCACCACAACTTCCGGGCCCTCCTGGCCTCGGTTGTCAACTTTATGTTCTTTGCCAGGGGCCTTACTGGCGTGTCCTGTCGAGTGCGAGACGTGCATGTCGACGACTACAACATCACCCTGCAAGTGTACCGCGAGAAGGGTCGCGCTGGCCGACGGGGACCCGACGACCTGCGCGTACTTCTCCTTCCGGTGTCCGAGCACCCTCGAGTGGCACTCCTCTTGCACCACTTCATCGACAACGTCCAATCTGCCCCCCTGGTTACTGTTGGCTTGGCTACATCAAACCTCTGGGCTGTCACTGCGGCCGAGCAGTCAAAACCTTGGACTGCGGCTACAATGTCAGCCTGGCTGTCTGCAGCCATCAGTCTAGTCAACGCTGCCCCCCCTGCTGGCACTTCCTGGACTTCACACAGTCTTCGCAAGGGCGCAGCTTCTGCAGCAAACGCCATCGGAGTGCCATTGTCCCACATTCGCTACCAAGGCGGTTGGACCACTAACTCTGACGTCGGTCTGGACTACATCGACCCCAACGTTCTTCCTTCACCTGGCGCATGGTTCTTCTTTGGACACATCGCCCCCCTCCGCCACTTCCAAGTCCAACAGGACTCCGCAGCGGTGGCCTTCCCAGTACCTCCTTCATGACTTGGCGCTACCTCTTCTCCGTCAATCCACCGCTCTCTCCGTTCGCTCAAGACTGGCAAAACCAGACTCAACTTTGAAATGATCTAAACTAGTTTATGGGGTTTCCCTCCTTGCCCTAACCGCTTTTTAGCTACAAGTGCTGCTCAGTGGTACGGGAACTAGGCATCTGTTGTTGCGCCCTTTTGGGTGCAGCACGAGTAGACATAAAAACAGCCAGAACAGCTGAGCCTGCCATCTTCCAGTTTTCGCTGCGTTCCACGCAGCGCCCCCCCTGACTCCGTTTTCCCTCCACGCTTTCGCTAAACCATCCTGCCAATTTCGGCTCTTGACCGTGTAAAACAGCCTGCGCGACCTTTTTGGCAAAACCCGACTCAACTTTGAAATATTCGAAATGGTCAGATGTCGTAAACCCTGCTGGCTGGCAATTGTAAAACCCTATTTGAACAACAGTGAAAACGTACAATAACACGTGCCGAGGAATAAACAACCCTTTGTCGTGCCAAGGGTTGGATTCACCGAACGAGTAGCGATTCCACTAGTACTGGTTTGAATTACAAAAGCGTAAGCAACAAGAGCCTACCGCGTAGTACAACGTCACGGGCAACTTCAATAAAGCTGCCTGAAGCCCACGCGAGAACTAGTACTGGTACCAGGTAGCCAGCCACCCCGTCGCATCTCGGCGAAGCTCGATGTACTTACTTACTGTAGCGCGGTTGCAGAAGACACACTACCCGTAGTCATCTACTCCCGACTACATCTTCCACCACCGGCCGTGCACCGTGGCGGGTCGTCGCCGTCGAGGTCGTCGTCGACGGCCTCCGCCTCTATTAGGAAGCGGAGTGGCCACACCTCGTCGCTGGCCTTACAGCCTCAAGAGGCTTGATCTTGGCCCGCCAAGCTCGACCTCCGCAGCGTCCCAGGCTCTCAGCACGCTGAACTAGGGTACTCGTACAGTACTTTTTCCCGCCCCCGGGAAGTCGCATACGGTACAGTTAGGGTACAACTCGGATGGCCGAGGCTATTTACAGAAAACCGGGGGCAGCGGGCGTCGGTGACGGCGCGGAGGGGGGCGACGATGGCGACCGCGGGGGCGACAGCGGCGCGGCGCTAACGAGCGACGAGAACGTCGAGGACAGCGAAGAGGAGGGCCAGGAGCTGGAGCTTACCCTGGACGAGCACGGAAGAGTGGCGGGGACCTCAGACTGCGGACTCCACTTCAGCTTCTCGGCGTTGCGCTGCCCCCTGGAGGCCGCGGCGGGCGGCGACGCGGCGGCGCTGCTGCCATCCCTGCGAGCCGACTGCGCGTCGCTCTTTGGCGCCGAGGAGAGTTTCTGGCTGCCGGCGGGCGCCGAGCCTCGGTGCGCGCTGGAGTGTCTAGCGGCGGATGTATTCCGCTATCACACGCGGAACCTGAGCGAGGACTTCGACTTGGAGGGCTCTGGGGCAGAGTGGTGAGTGGGCCCCGTGACTACCCCCCCCCCCCCCCCCCCCCCCGGTGTCCTTTACACCCTACCGTATTGCCAGCCCTGCATGGCTATCACGTCTCTGCAGAGTGCAGCCGTGCATCCGTTTAGCTTACATGCGGCTGGCTGTTGCGCTCGCTAGACTCGTGTAGGGCACATCGAGTCACCTTCATACGGCCCCTCAATACGGCAGATATCGCCAGCCGTTTTTAATCGAGTGTGGCAGTGCGGTGCTGGGCTTCATCTGCACTCTCGATTACGGAAGTACCAGTGGCGCAGTCAGGATCTCGCGGTCGAGCTTATGTATGGCGCCATTAACTGATTTGTTGGTTTAGTGCGTTTCCATGTGCTGTTGTCAAAAAGTCATGAAGGCCCTTGCATGTCACCCCAACTTGGCATAAGATTTGGTGATAATATTTCATAGGCATACCAGAATCGCCCAAAGACTGCCACTGGGACCAGGTGCATGTTACTACAAGTGCAGTGGGAACGCCTCCGGCGGGGTCTGTATGTGCAGGCAATACATGTTGTCTCCTTGTGTATGGACACCTATGCGCTGTCAAATATATCAAATGCATCAAATGCATGTCACTAAAATATACATGCGGGGAATGCTGGCGACCTACCTCGCCTCTTATCTACCCCCAGCGGTGGGCAGGATGGTTACGGCAGCAGCCAGATGGGGCAGGATGGGCGCGCGTAACACCGGTTTAATACCGATGTCGCGCATGTGACGCGTGTGTTTGCCGTGCGTGACAACCACCGGCTGCCAAGCGGTCTAACCGTTCCGCAAACCCGTACTGAAGCTGCCACAGCCTGTAGGGAGTGGGAGGGTACGTAGGTCAAGGCAGGTGGCGGTCGAGCCAGGAGCTGTGGTGGGTCGGCCGGTCGGGCGGATGGTGGGAAACTGCGAGTCGACGAGTCGAAACGTTGCGGCGGTGTCATGTCCCTGCACACCGCGGCAACAGTGTTGTATCCTCCCGGTCTTGCGCGCTGACCTCACCTAGGCGGATTCCCGTAGATACCTCCTCCAGGCGAGGTGCGGGTCGAGGGGAGTGGATGCGTCGCTCGTGCAGGATTAGGTGGGTCGATGCTTGCGGCTGCTTCGTTGGTGGGCCCCGGTCGATAACATTTAGATGCCGAATGTTACGGTGTCTTTTAGTGCGTCACCTGTCGTCCTTCGCAATGTAGGCAATGACCCGCCCGCCCGCTACACCACCCGCTGCTCACTAGCCCCTCGACACCCACTGACGTCGACCCAAGCAATTCCCTTGGGTCAAAAGTCGCATTTGGTCACCTGCTTGGTGGCGAGGGTGGAAGGGTCCCGCGTTTTCCGGCCGAATCTGTTGCGCATGGTGATGGTAAGAGCAGGACTCGGTACGGGGAGTCGTTGAGTGCGGCTCGCCCACCCTAGGCAGTGCACCCTAATCACGCGATGCCCGGCGCACAGAGCTCCGACGCCGAAACCGCCCGGTCAAAGTCCGGAGTGTGGCTCTAGTATGACCGCGACCAAGCGGGGTCCGCTGTCTTGGAGGTTTGGGCGATGGTCACCCGCTTGCCATCGGTGGGTGTCTGGCGATCAGCTAGTGCGCTGTGGCTTCAAATCGGCACATCATGCACCAGCGCAATCCGTAAGCACATCTCGTGCTATGTGCTTTCCTCTTAGGACCTTAGGACACACACACTCACACACACACACACACACACACATTGAGCGGATGTCCGCACAGGCTTCGACCGTTGCACTGTGCATTTTTGGATTATTAGGATATGTGTAAGAGAGATGGGTAGGGAGGGAGTCGCCGTTCGTCCTTTTTTGTGCTGGAGTCTGAAATCAACAAAGTTGGCCAGGAATTCTTAGTTTCAATGCTCTTCTACTAATGGCCCATGGCATTGTTGCCGCAGGTGGGTGCAGGTGCGAGATACGGGCGTGGCGCAGAGCTCCATCGGCTTTCACTGGGATAAGGACGAGGACCTGGTCGACAGCTGCGGCCTGGCCCTGCACCCGCAACTCTCCACAGTCACGTACCTGTCCGCGTGGGGCGCTCCGACCGTGGCGTGCGAGCGGCGAGCGCCGGTGGACTACGGCGACGACGACGCTCTGCATGATCCCGCGCACGACTTCGTCGCCGCGTTCGTGAGCTACCCCGCGTGCGAGGACTCCGTCGACGGGCGGTCGCCGTGGCTGAAACACATCGCATTCGACGGTCGACTGCTGCATGGTGCGCCGATCGAGCTTGGCACCCCGTCGACTGCTGATGGCAGCCGCGTCGGCGACCGCCGCTGTACATTCCTCGTCAATGTGTGGCTCGGGCATCGGCCGCTTGGGCTGGAGCCGCTTCCTGCGGGGGCTGTCGCAGGGCTCTGCGCCGAGGCCGTGACCTTCCCGCTGCTCGATAAGGCCACACCTTGCGCCGTCATCACCGCGGCAGGCGACCCCGCAGCCCGGTTTGTGACGACTTTTGGCCCGACCGGTACCGAACACGAGCTCTCCTTCGGCGCCCCCTTACCATCACCGGGACAGTCATCTGGCAAACACATTTGCACCGTGAAGCTGGATTTATCCGCACCGGGAGCGGAGGGCCGCGTGCGCGCCTCGCCGCGGACGGAACTTTACGAGGCGCCAACGCTCGCCGCCTCGCAGGCCAGCTGGGACGCCGTGCGCGAAGCCTACGCCCGCGCACAGCTGCTGGTCGTGCGTGGCGGCGCGCTCCCGTTGGCAAGCGGCTCGCCACTGCTGGACCTGCAGTCCCTGCTGGATTTGTACGCGGCCGAGCCCGAGGCCGTCGAGAAAACGTGGAATGTCGAGTTTGGCCGCCCGGGTGTTCAGGGCGACGAGAAGGCGACATCCGCCTGCTCGATTCTTGCCGCGTCTCGGCACCATGCGTCCGCGAATGGCTCTCCGACTTTAGCAGACGGCGACTTCAAGAGGCGGCGTCTCGCCGGCGATCGGTGGTACGTAAGCTTTGTGTTGAACGAGTCGAAAGCGCTTACATACGTGTCGAATCGATTGCCCTTCGCAACGCCTCCATGCTTCGACACAGACGAGGGCGAGGACGACAGCGGCGTACCGGGACCCTCGCACACCGCCAACGTGTGGTTTTTCTTCGGGCGGAACGGCGACCGCGACGCCATGCCAGGTCGACCCGAGCACACTGACAAGATCACGCACCATGGGACCTGGCACGCGCAGCAGGCGGGATCCAAAGTATGGCACCTCCGACCCGACGAGTCGGACGCCGCGTGGACGGCAGCTGGGGCGGGTCGGCATCCGATTTGCCCGAAGGGTCCGCTTCGCGTCGATATCGCTGCGGGCGACCTGCTGCTCGTCAACACGCGGCTGTGGTACCACCGCACCGAAATTCCGAGCACCGTCGGGGCGGTGGATGCGCTAAGTCTCAGCTACGCTCGAGACTTCTTCCTCGGAGGCGACGGGGGCGGCGAGGCGGTGGACATGAGCAATTGCGACGACACCTGGGCAACGCAACCCATCGGCGAGGGGACAGAGATCGTGCGTGTCGACGCAAACGACGACGCGCAGCTCGCGAGCTTCCCTACCTCCGACGACCCAAATTGTCGGATTCTGGCCGGGCCGGCGGGCGAGGCGGTCATTGTGGCTGCACGCGACATCCAGGCGGGCGAGAGTCTCACCCTGCCGGCAATGACGGACTCCGACGAGTCGTGAATCTGGATCTGACTACGACGGTCGCATCGTGGCGGCGGATGCCGTGACGATAGCCCAGTCATTACTCGTGGCGCGTGTCGAATTCTGTCCCTACAAATGCTCTCACTGCTGAGAGTCCAACAGGGAAATTGCCGACAAAACGTCAAAATCGAGATTACATCTTGGATGAATTGTTTTATATACTAATTGCTGTAAATGTAACAATTCTATATATGTGGAGATCACGCGGCCGTTGTGCACCAACGGCCGTCACAGTCACTCCTGTAGCGGCTGCCTCGCTCATTTGTGTGCGCTCTCTGACGGCGCCGAGCCCTTGAATAGACTGCCGCCAGAGCGCCGCAAAAAGTCAGCAGTGGAGAGAGAAAAGCTGGACGCTCCGCCGCCGCCCCTGCTACTGCCGGCTTCGAGTGCGTCGGCCGCGCTGTGCTGGTCGGCCGACACCCGCCGGCCTTGGTCCCCGATGGCGCCCGGCCCCGGGTGGTAAACCGGGTAGTTTGCCAGAGTGCTGAAGGACATGGTCGGGAAGCGACGAGAAGTTGTTGGCGGCGACCTCGAAGAGCGCGTTGCCCATGTAGGCTTGGTAACCCATGTCGGTGGCCTTGAGCACGGGGTAGATGGCTTTGTCGAGGCGCAGCGCGCTGCACAGGTTGAGCAGCAGCAGCCATACCAGGCGGAGCGCCCCGAAGATGAGCCCCTCCAGCAGCTGCGTGAAGCTGAGCGCGAAGAAGAAGAGCATCCATACGTAGGGGTGCTGGATGTTCTGCCCGTCTGTCGCCAGGCGGTTGCCCACGAATCGCCGCAGCAGCATGTTGGCCGCCTGCGCGAGGGAGCCCAGATACCGCCCACAAAGTCAGTTTCGGCGAGGGAGAGAGAGGTAGTCGGCACTTCGACAGATGCAGTACAGCGAGTGAGTCGATAACACAATCGTTGGGATTCCGGACAGAGGTCGGTGATAACATTGATTAACTGGTTTCTTGGACCGGCGACATTTTTACCCGCCCCCGGGCCTCGCACCTTCAGCAACGCCAGCATGAGGATGATAGGCCAGTACAGCAGCACCCAGTCCCAGGTGTTCTGGTTGCTCAGCAGCACGGAGGCGCCGGAGAAGAGGGCGGCCCACAGGATGAGCACGCCCGCCGCGGACGCCACCAGCATGACCAGCAGGTAGGTGGCCTCGCCGAGGTCGTGCTTCTGGAAGACCTCGCTCAGCGTCTCGCCGCCGTGCTTCTGCAGGAAGCGTGTCCAGGCAGGGCCGCCTAGTGTTGCACACCAGGAAAGGAGGGCGGACTGCTCAGCAATCGCGGAAAGAAGCAAGCTTGTCCCGAAACATGTACTTTTTGGCACAGTATACCCCTCAACAAGTTAATGGCGGATATGGCGATGATGATACACTACAACTGCCGCCATCAGCAGCAGTAGAAGTATAGAAGAACGCGTGGAGATAAGTCCGAGAAAGTGGAGATAAGTCCGAGCGCGGGCGACCCGCCTATACAGTGCGGTCCGCAACTGGATAACTGGCGCCTAGAACGGTCATCGTAGAGACGCAGAGCTTTATCAGTAGTGAATTGCCAGGGGCGAGGGGCGAGGGGGCTATTATTATTATCTCTCGTCGAAACGTGATATTATATATTTGGAGTTTGTGGCAAAGTATATTATTCATCCAATTGCGCGCCGCGCGCAGCGGCGCACATCAGCGTCGTTTGTGGCAAAGTATACTGCATGTCGGATGGCTGCAATAAATAAATATTTTCATTGATGCCATATTACGCATATATGACCTATATTAATCATTCCATTATAACATGATATTATCAGAATACAATTATGATATTTCTTATCACAGTAGCATGCTCACAAAAGTAGTATGCTGCACGAGTCGTCGTCATCGTCGCGCGTCGTCGCTGCTCCTAGCGCAAGTCGTCAGCTGCAGCCTCTCGCCTCGCATCGTTGAGCTCGGTATACAAGAGGCAGAGACAGAGGATGGTGGCAAGAGGCGCATCGTGATGCGAATAGCCGATGATATGATTTGGTAGTGCTGTATGAGATTGTACATTGCGCCGACGACCACGGCAGGGCGTCACACGCGAAGTATTATCGCGTCGCGTCGGGCGAGCGTCGGCGTCGACGTTAACGGCGGCCGCACCTGCTTTCTTGAGGTCAAAGAGCTGCAGGCTGAATCTCTTGTGGCGGGCCAGAAACTGTGCGAGCTGCAGCAGCGTGACCGCGAGCCCCAGGCTGGCGCCCAGGATGAGGCACACCCCCAGCGTCGCGTTAAGCCTGTCCAGGAACGCCGTCCAGGAGTCGAAAGTGGACGAAAGCCGGGTCAGCTCCGCCACGCTGCTGTGCAGCCCGGCGAGGTTCTCCTCCGCGCCCTGCGGGCGGCAAGGAGGTGTGCAGGACGTATGGAAGGAATCAGCACATGTCGCCAGTCGTTCGCAGCGTGTGCGACCAGACCGGCGAGCACGACGACACCGGCGAGCGGCTGCGACGTTGAGTTTTCGTCATTGCAGAAGAACGCGTGGATGACGACATCGGCAACTGCGCCGAATCCCAAGTCGGCGGCAAGATCGCTGTCGCGAATGATGGTGTCGAGTTGTACACAAGTCATCGGGCGTTTCAAGCGTGCCGGTAGAGACCATTAAGCGGCTCACTTGCGACTTTGTGGGCGGCTAACAAACACCTGACACGGCAGCTTGTGTAGGCGATGTAAACTTTTCCGTACGTATGATATGCACACAGCAAGACGCGCCCATCACCTGCGTGGAGTTGGCAGACACGTTGCGGCCGGCTGCTAGCGACGCCTGCATCAGGCGGGTCTGGTCGTCCAGGATGCGCTCCGCCAGCTCCGTCTGCTGCTCCAGGATGGCACGGTACTCCGCCATGTGCCGGCTGGCCGACGCAAGGTCGATCTGTTCGCAGAGGGGTCGGCAGCAGCGCGGCGTGTCAGGCTGCGGAGCTGTGTGCGTCAGCACCGCACATGACCAAAGGGCGTTGTATTCAGGCCAGCACGCGGCCCCACCTGGGCGGCCAGGAGAGCGGAGCTCTGCCGGTGCGCGAGCTCCAGCAGCAGGAAGAAGAAGTAGAGGATGAGCACCAGCGTGGTGGCGGCCGCCGTCAGCACCCAGGGCGCGTACTGATGGAGGGAAGCGCGCCAGGAAATCCAGCCGTCAGTGCGGACAAACTCCTACAAATCGAGGCCTGTGTTATCGTCCCTATGCAGTCAGTCCTAGCCAATGTCTGTGCTGGAGCTCCAACAACAACGCAAGTGAATGCAGGCGATTCTAATTCATCAGTGCTGAATGCAATACATTGGGAGGCGGCGACTGAAGGCTGCAGACAGCGGATCATCCCTTCCCGGCGGCGAAACTGTGTTGCGTTACTCCAAGGCGATGATGCATCCATGGGAGGGGCAGATCTAGAGTCCCGGGTGTCATCAAACAACCAACGAGACACCCCCCACTGATAGGAAACCCGCAGGGCGAGGCGTGTACCTGAAACTTGCGGTCCTCCAGAAAGGTGGAGTCAAACCAGGCCCACAGGGCGTTCTTACTGCGCGGGGGCTCCTTGGGAGTTGCCTTCAGGGGAGGAAAGGGTGCGCACCATCAGCCGGCAGTGACGAATGCAGAGGATGCGGTATGCCATGTGTGCTGACATGTGCCGTTGCCTGAAACCGCCCTAGCTGCGCACCCGTAGATAAACGCTGCAGAGCAAAGACGCGGGTGCTGCTCCTGATACATGATAGCTATGCATTTGCCATGCCCGCACTTGCTCACCAACCGGCGGAACGAACAAGGTGGAACGCTCCAGTGGATAGCACAAGGAGCCGAGCAAAGTGGCATTCCGAAATTCGGCAAGTCCATAACTCAGAAAACGAAAACAAGCTGCGGGGACACAGAGGAGTGACAAGAGCGGCGTTTTTTTCTTAAGATGGGGGCACAGTACGCAGAGAAACTAGGCGGGAAAGCAGGGAAACCCTCCCGGCCGTTTAGTTTTCTGACAACCGCATCGGGGCACAAAATGGTCCGTGGCCGCCCATGCAGGAACAAGAGCGCAGGATAACTTAGAATCTGCCTCGACTGATAGAGGCCAAGAATGTGACGAGAGTTCAACAGGCACAACACAGATGTTATCAGGTCGCAGGCGACTCCAACTTGGGGGTCAGGTGAGCCTCTGGCCAGGTGTTAATGGGTGCGCCGACACCCCGTACTTCTCACTGACCCCCCCCCCCCCCTTTGATTAATAGGGGCCGTGGGGGCTACTCGTACTGGGCATGCGCTGGTGTGATTACGGATGCGCCCCCCTGCTTGAGGGCATGCGCCCATTCTGTTGGCCCGAATGAGGAGTGGCACCGCAGGTTGGCAGGGGGCAGCATGCCTGCGAGGTGCAGCTTGCGGGCGCCGGCGAGTGCGCGGCGGTGCCGTCCACCGTGACGTCCACTGTCGGCATCTGCACCGCCTGGCCGCCCCCAGCCGCCGGTTTCCCCTGCCGCCCGACGGCGCAGCCACAGCTCAGCCAACTCCGCTGCGCACACTGCGGCTGGCCCTGCTCTGACTCGCTGATTGGCCTGGCTTGTACCTCATTGCTGGGGGCCGCCTCCCCCTCCGCGGAGCCCTCCTCCTGCTCGGCCTCCTCCTCCTCGCGCACCGAGCCCCCCCGCACCTCCATGGCGACCGGGTTGCTGAACACCTGCATGCCCTGTGTCGCCGCACACCCAATGGCGGACAAACTCGCGTCAGCCATGGGGAGGCACATCTGCCTGGCAGGCAGCGTGGTTCTTTGTTATTATCTGGCCACAACGACAGTTGAATGAACGACAAGACTGCTTGATGGGAGGAAGTTGTTGTTGTTTGTGGGGGGGGGGGGGGGGGGGAGAGGTCATGAAGACGCGGGAGTACGACTCGTGGGTTGGCATTAGCTGCGGCAAGAGCATGCTGGTGCGTGCCGCCGCCATTTGCCGAGTAGTTATTTGGGAGTCAGAATACGGTTCCGCACATATCGACAGTTATCACCAACGAGAAGGACGTCGGAACACGCGGTCAGAATCATGGAAGATGTCATGGACAGTCGTTTTGCGGACGCAGATACCAAATGCCACGGAGCAGCATACATGCCACGGTGCCACTCGATGTTAAGGGAAGAGCCACAGATTTGTGAATCAAGCTTTGGCCCGGTGCATGCTGACGCCACGCGCTGCCGGGCCGTGCCTGGGGGCCCACCTGTGCGCCGAGGCCCTGGCTTGAGCCCTGCAAGGCGGGCACCGCGCCAGCATATCAGTCACACCAGTAGACGTGGGATGAAAGGGACAGAAGGGCAAGAAAGAGAGGGGTGGGGGGGGGGGGGGGGAGCAAAGCGGAGCCTCACCGCGTCCACGCTGCGAACGGATGACATGGTGCGGCGATGCGGGGTCCCGGGCTCCGCCTTCCAAGCGATGGACACACTCGAGTCAAGCCAAGGCAGGCCCCCCCGCGGAGCTGAATGCAGGAATGGCACACCGCCGGCGACTCCTGTGAGGCACGCGCTGCTTATCGGAAGGAAGCACCGTCCGTCCGGCACGCACCTCGCCCTGCCTCCACCGCCGCACAAACACCACCCCATACAGCGCGTCCGACGCCAGTGTCAGCGCGCCAAGGCTGGTAAGTAGGTACCACGTGGCGGCCTGGTAGTTCCATTGCTCGATCACCCTGCAGATCGCATGCCAGCTTCAGTCACTTAGGTGGGGGTAAAGAAGAGGGCAGGGTGGGCTGGATTGTTCACACATTTATTGGCTTTTCCGGGGGGGGGGGGGGGGGGGGGGCTCGCCTGACGCTATCGTAAATGCAGAATATGACGAGCGCGTTAAAGCCTGTGAGGGACGCGAGGGTGAAGCCCAGGCAGTGCCACTCCTGCCGCGCCTTGCTGGGTGCGTAGTTGTACGCCAGCATCAGCGACCCGAAGATGGGCACGCTGAGGCAGAGCGCCTGCCGCACGCACGCGGACGCAGCCATCAGCATCGCTGTACCCCACGCGCGTCGCAAGCTAGGCAACGGTTGGGAGTGCAGACGGGGGCAGGTGCGGTGGAGGGCGGACCAGAAGCTCCAGGAACGCAAACCACGGGCTCTGCTTCGCGAGGGGGATGTTGAAGCGCACGGCGTCCGCCGGCATGTCCAGCAGTAGCACCGCCTGAGTAGGCGGGACGGCGCGGTGCAGCACGGATGGGGGTGGGGGGAGGGGAGTGTTTGTCAGTGGCGGCATCGCGACCATGCCGACTGCTGATAGGATAGTAAACGACATCACTTTGGAGACCAGTTGTGAATTTGGCCGAACATTTCGCCGCGAGCTGCCGACCGGTTGGTCGGCAAAATAACCAGGGGGGGGGGGGGGGGGGGGCACCTGCAGCGACGCTCCAGCCACTACGGTAGCCGTGAGAAGGCTGCTTCGGGGAGTGAATACCTCCATCTCAGCGCACGTCTAGAGCGCTCGCGACTGCGCGTCGTGGGCGCCTCCCCGTGGCCGGGGAGGCTGGGTGGGCCGTGCCGCGCGCCCGGCTGCGGTCGCCGCGTCCGTTATGAATCACCACGCGGTACTGCACCTGCGGTGTCCACCCCCACCCACCGCACTCCCAGCTCTGCTCACATCTCTCGGATCTGATCTGGCATCCTCTCTCCACAGAGCGGATATGCGCTCGGCTGGTGGCAAAGCAGACGGTCGCGCGTGCCCCGCGGCGAGCCCGCTCTCCACGTGAAACCGAAAACCAACGCAGGTGCCGATGACGGAATATACGATATTGTACCGCGGAGGTGCCGTTTTTATCGTCGCAAGACGCCCCGCTTCGCAGTGCCCGGCGCGGGAGTCCCTCGTCTGGCCGAACGGGGCCGCTTGCACTCAAACCGTCAACCCAAAGCCGTCAGTAAGGTAGCGACTAGTGCAACCTCTCTGGCATTGCGGGTCTTATCGCAAGATGACTGCACTCGAAACGCGACTGTCCCTCGCTGCAACGGTCCGCTGCCGCTGGCTGCCTGGCTGCTGCTGCTGCTGCTGCTGACCGGCGGTAGTCGCTGCAGGTATTATTGCCGGAGGACGTAACTGAGCGAATTCATAGACCGGCACAAGGATAGCGACGTTTTCTATAAATCGTCCTTTCTGCTGACTGGCTCCAAGAATCCGTTATTCTACATGCTCGTCCGTTATTCTTGTTCTAATGCACTACCGGAACTGGTTCTGGCGGATACCGAACGCCGACGTAGATGACCGATAGTAGTCGCTAGTGGTAGCAGCGCAGCCGCGCAGTACCGTACAGATAACGCGCCGCGCCGCGTTAGGAAATACAGCCGAAGCAATTATTCTTCGCGTCTTGGGGGGTCTTAAAACCCCGAAGCAATATCTCCATATATGGTCGCTATATGACGCCGCGTCGGTATCGGTATGTGGAGCCTATCCCCGCGCCTCGTGCTGTGAAGTCACTCCGCGCCGAGTTCGCCCGCTATATATATGACCAATACTACCACCGAAAGCGCGTGCACAGCGCACTGGGGCATCCTTGTTGCGGTCGAGCCAAGTAGTGGCAACGGCAGTGCCGCACCCAGCCACCAGCAGTGCCAAGCAACCTCCTCGCCGCCGCGTTGCTTTGCAGTCGATACCTGTCCGTCCCTTAGTGTACGGGCCGCAGATAGAACGAAGCTCTCGTCGAAGAATCGGCGGCCCCCGCGGAAGCTGAAATAGCTGTGGCGAGCCTTGCAATACCGCGCTCACCTTGACAGCAAACCACAGGATGGGGCAGGAGGAGGCCGGGGACGGGGGGCGAGGCGTGCGGCGAACGAGCGCGCCGAGCTCCGGAGACGTTTCCGGTAAGTTTTCGGAGAATTTTCGAGCCAGCCTGTCGACGGACGAGTGGGAGGCGGTGGCGCAGCAGC
>VCJN01001118.1:0-15095 GCA_006384855.1 Tetraselmis striata | reverse complement strand
TACCCCTCATATACCTAATAATTATATATCCCTGTTTAACTTATTATATATACGAATTTTATGTAAGTATGTATAAATCCTTCCGGTATTATATACTGGTGGCAATTCCCGTTCCTGGTATGCAGTTATGGGTGGAGACTATACCCGTACACACAGAGAGCTCAACCTAAACATCGTTTCTGTAATATTTTGGTCATCTTGAGAATTATAGAGGCTTGGATTGCACGGGGCATAGTACGACAGGTGTTACTCGACGTTACAATTTCGCCATACGCGGCTAGTACGCTACTGCCGCGTGCCCACGTCCATCCCTCACCCCGATATGACGCCCCGCAACGCGGCGGTGTCTCCACCTTCTGCCTTTGCGCCAGCTTCCAGCTAGCACTACGGCATCGAGACTCTCGCAGTCTCGTAAGGTGACATACGATCTCACAACGACGTTCGACGCCAACCGCTCGACGCGACTGCAATAACGACAACATGCCGTACTATGGACAACACACGGTTGCCAGACGACCTGTACAATTCGGAGGGGTGCGGTGGAGGCAACGCCGCGAGTTCGACGACTAACACCGCTAGCCTCACTGCGCTGGTGCAGCGGATGCTGCTGCGACTCGACGAGCTAAACTCCCGCACCTCTTCCATTCAACAACCACCTCCGCAGAAACCTATTCCCGCGACGCCAGCCGACGGCCTCGAGGTTGACGACGAGGAGGGCGACCCTTCCCCCGGTTTCCCTGCAAAATCTCTAGGCCACGTGGCGTTCATCGACCCACGCGACTGGATCGACAACCTGCTGCGGGCATACGCCGAGTCTATGCCCCCTGTAGGACTCACCAACCCCGGGCTTTGGAACGACGAGTGGGGCCGCTATGTCACCGACGAGAAGAAGCACGCGGCGCGCGACAAGTATCGCCACTTGTTGTGCTATGTAGTCTTTACCGCCGCCGCTCACGGACGCTGAGGCAACGCTTCGCGCGAAAAACGCCACCGCTCGCGACACCGCGGACGCCAACGACCTACTCCACTCCGCGATTCGCACGATCGCGACGTGCGGGCAGACTGCTGAAGACCGGCTCACCTACCTCCGGCGTTTCAAGTCCAAGAAGGCGCTTACCGGCGAGGAGCGAGTCGCAGAGTAATAATATTACTTTCCCGCTTCTTCGACACCACCGCCGCCGAGCGCTCCAGCAATAGGGTCGACGGCCTCCTCAACGCCCTGGACGACAAAAGACTCGAGGTCAGCCTCCACCAGGCGGCCAAGGCGCAGACCGCCGCGCAGTTCAAGGGCTGCGGCAGCGGAGGGAGACAGTGGAGGCGGCAGCAACGGCAACATCCGCACCAAGGAGCAGGAGCGCGCAAAACACGCAGACCGCGCCACAAAGGAGAGGGCGGACAAGAACAAGGTCAAGGACAAGATCAAGGGCAAGCCTCAGCCCGGCAACCCTGCGAGGAAGAGTGCTACCCCGCAGACCGAGGAGCTCAACTGACGGTGTGCCCCGCCGTTCCGAGTCATGCTACCCGAGTTCAAGCTACATGCGACACCGCGTGCGGCGGCAATGCTGGCGGCAATGGCAAGACATCGGGGCGAGCGATCAAGTCCTACGGTGGATCCAGGAGGGCGTCCGGATCCGGTTCAAGCACAACCGCCCCCCTCCCAACTTCCACAACGGCATCATCATGCATGACGCTACCCCAGCGCAGCTCACCTTCCTCGAGGGCGAGCTTGTCCGCTTCGTGGAGTCCGGCGCGTGGGACTGTGGCACCTGCCGCAAGTGGGTGTCAAGACTTTTTTTAGTACCCAAGCCCGGCGTCAACCAGTGGCGTTGCATCATCGACCTCCGCGTGCTCAACTCTTACTGTGTGCGCAAGCGGCTCAAGATGGAGACCCCACTGGGAGTGCGCCACCTCACCAAAAAGGGAGACTACATGTTCTCCTTCGACCTCCAAGACGGCTTCTATGCTCTAGGCATCGAGGAGGCGGACCGAGACTGCTTCACCGTGGACGTCCGAGGTCAGCTCTACATGCTCGCGGGTCTGCCAATGGGCTGGAGCCTCTCGCCCTATTACTTCGTCACGCTCACCCAAGTATTCATCACCCACCTGCGGAAACCCGAGCCCGAGCCCCCCTCATCGTCTGCGCAGCCCACACGGAGCAAGCGCTACCTCCGGCGGACCAAGTGGAGGGGAGCGCGCATCCTACCTTACGTGGACGACTTCCTCCTCTTCTCCGCATCGATGGAGCAGACCTTCCACCCCCGTCAACGGCTCGCCAGCCTCCTCGACGCCTTGGGGCTGCAGCGGAACCCCACATCGGGCTTTTGGGAGCCCTGCCAGCTCGGCAGGCACCTGGGGGTGGACATCGACTCAGCGTCCGGCATGTTCTACCCACCGGCAGACAAGCCGAACCGGCTCTCCCGGCAGGCCACCCGGCTCATCGGCCGCGCCACGCGGAACGCCAGGTGGCTCCCAGTGCGCGAGCTGCAGTAACTGGCAAGGCAGGCGCAGTAGCTCTTTCTAGCGATCCCGGCCGCAAGATTCTTCATGCGGGAGCTCCACTCCGTGGTCGGCGACCGGTAGGGCGGGCGCGTCCGAATGACGCCACAATTCCGCCTCGTCCTGCAGTGGCGGACATCGGTGCCCAGTCAGTCCAACGGCAAGCCCATTCACCGCCCGGTGGAGACGGCTTACCTGCACACCGAAAACTGAGGCTACGGGTGGGGCGGGGTGTTGACCGGCAGGCTGGAGGCGCGGGGATTCTGGAGCCCGACGGACGAGCGCGAGCACATCACATGGAAGGAGCTCAAAGCGGTCCGACTTGCCGTGAAAAGGTTGCTCCCCCACCTCGCCGGGCGCAACGTCCTCCTGCACGAGGACAATGAGCCAGCCATGTTCCCTCGGAGGTAGCCAGCCATGTCCCCTCGGAACTCTCTTTTGACTGTACCGATGCAGATAAGGCCGAGCCGGAGAAAGAGCAGAGGGAAGCAGCGAGAAGATCTCCCGATACACATATGCATGATGTCCCGTCGCCAATTGGAGTATCGACATGTCCCGGGACCACCCCCGTACCGGTTTAGGAGCCGCAGCCAATCATGCACCCCAGCAGCCCCGTTATTGCTTCAACAGCGGCAGCCAACTCTCCAAGTGACCATGCAGAGCCCAAGACAGAGCCAACTGGACAAAGCGCTGGGACAATCGAAAAGAACCCCGAACCGGCCGAGCCACGGAAACCCGCCGTTGAGCCTCCTTGCTCCCCGCATCAATCATCCAGCCCCAAGCCCGCTCCAAAGAAGCCGGGGAGGAATACACCGAAACCGAAGAGCCCTAAAATCAAGTAAAAGGTGAAGGACAAGCTGGAAGACCACCTCGAGTGGTGCCTTGTCCACAACCGTGGAGCGGTGGAGCTGTACTTCGTTCTGGAGTTGGCTGCTACGAAGGGGTCGGGTGTTCCTGCCGGCACAATGATAAAGTCTCCTGACAACGATGGCGAGGTCACAAGGATTGGGGTCGTCGAAACATACATGGGGGAGTACGACTACCAGTGTTAGGACTACATCTAACATTGCACTATACCCACATAACCACTTATCTCATATCATTATCATTTCCTATATCATATCACTACCTGCCGTACTTGTGTAACTCGTACTGTAACATGTACGCATACCATTTATCATTATCAAGCCCAATCACCGATGCTACTACTAACAGTCCCCGATGCTGCTATTGACATTCCCCGATGTTGCTACTGACATTCCCCGATGCTAGATCTCCACAATGCCCAAGGCTGACCGCTGAACTGCTCTGCCGCTGCTCAGCCTATGTGCTGTTGACAGCCGATAAATAGCTGGACCAGCTGATGATTCTGTAACATTCGATACTGTTTCCTCACAACCTTTGCCTTCTTGCCTCTAATTGCATTAGGGCATTATTGTACCTCACATTGCTTTCGCGAGTCCTGGTCGCCCCCCCCGCGCTTCTCAGCTTATGCCCGTATCAACCCGCAGCCAAGCTACCGCTCTCCCTGCTCAACCTTCTATACCATGACTCAACCTATGGATATCGACCCGGTCTCTCGTGCTGTCCAAGCTGAGCTCTCCAAGCTCGCCATCCGCGCCCCTACCAACGACATCCCTGCCGATCGGCGCATCTCTGACCGTCGTGACATGTCTGCCCTCAACCGCTTCCTTTCGACCAGCGCCGAAACTGTCCACGGCCTCTATTGGACCCCTGCTCTGGAGCAATGGCTACTCCGCTAGTTCGACTCCGACAGCGAGACCGGCGTACTCTACCGTGCCCTCATCGACTCCCTGACTCCTGTCAACCGTGAAGTGACCACCGGCATCACCCTTGCTACCTACTTCGCCGACTTTTCCGACTTCAGGAGCAAGCTTATCAAGAAACTGCACGGCTGCGCGACCTTTCACTCCCTCGTTCACAAGCACGTCAAGAACCTCAATATCGCCCCCAACAACTCGTCTATGGCGCGCAACTCAGTCGATCTTGCATCCAAGATCGTCCGAGCCTTTCATCTTCTTCCCGAGGGGGACCGCCCCAACGAATCTGCTATGGCTGGACTCATCTTGTCTCAGCTCCCGGAGCATACCAACGCCCGCGTGGAGGCAGCAGCGATGGTCGCCCGCGAGGAGCTGACAACCCTGGACACCCTTCGTCGCCATCTCGAAGCTGTCGACGCTGAGTTCGCTGCTATGAACGCTGTTGCCAAGCGCCGTGCCAACGGTAATCCTAGTTCTAACCCGCCAAATAAATATATCCGCCCCGGTGCTGGCCCTTTTCCTTCTGCCTTTCTGCCAGGACCGCCCTCTAATCCTCTGCCTAACCTCTCTCAGGCCTCTGGCTCAGGCACTAGGCCGATTCCCGGCTTAGCCGGATATGGATATTACACTGGAATCTGTTCTAGCTGTGGTAAAATAGGCCACCCTATTATGGTCTGCCCTAAGACTAGCCTCACTGACAAAAAGGCTTGGCAAGCTAAAGTCGCTGCCACCAAAACCTCTAAGGGTCTTAAGGCCATGAACCTGAATGACCAATGACGGGTTGGGGCGGAGTATGCCGTCAGACGTTCGAATTGTAATTCAATCGAATTTGTCCCAGCTCCGCCATGATATCCCCATTGGAGATCGGGCCATGAGATGAGGCCCGATCTCCAATGGCACTGAATCCGGACGAGAAAAGCCCGGCTACCGCCGCCCTAGTGGCTGATGCACAAGCTGAGGCCTCCTCGGTATTGCCCACCGAGTCGTACGAACCAGAGTCGCTCACCAGCGAGCAGGCTCGTAGGTCCTTGTCTGCCGCTGACTTTGCCATCCCTGCGGATAATCCAACCGAGGGCATGTCTCGTACTGAGAAACGTTTTGCTATTCGCCGGTTCTGTCAACGCCAATACGCTAAACAACGGCAGGCTAAAACGGATATTAACCGACCACCTGCCTGCCCACCTGACTCTATCCGTTTTGATAAAACTGGAATGTCTCGATATGTTGTTAATGTATGTTGATAAAACTTAAACTAAATTCCGAATATGGTCCAATAACTCTGGACGCTTGTGCCTCTGCGCTTGACGTTGTTTGCCCTGAGTACTGCTCTAAAGATAAACCCTTTACCTCCACTTCAGCTATTGGTCATACTGTACTAATAAATCCACCATACGACGAATCAGTATTGCCAATTCTCGAACATTTTGAGTCTCAACGCCGGGAATCACCTTATGACACCCGTGCTATAATCATTTTGCCCCGCTGGTCTTCTGACTTAGTGAAATCTTGGACCCCTATACTGAAAAGTGCAAACAACTCCATTCCTATCCCGCGGGTACCTACCTATTCCACACTGCCACATCTGCCACCGAGGACGTGCCGATGCCACCGACACAGTGAATAGTTTACGTATACCTCGCAGATAGCACTGTCGAGGAACGTGACGCTGCTGCCATAATTCGGTCATGGTCACTGAGGACTACAAAGCCCTCAGCTACGAATCACAAGGTAAGACATACATTCCGCGTGCCCGACTCAAGTCGCACCAACCCCGCTTTGAAACACAAAAAGCCTTTATAACGTCTATGAACGACAACGATCTGCTATTACTCAACCCAACTCTAGCTGAACATCATGCTTTACCGCCCGCTACTATGATGCTCGATAGCGGCGCTACCCTTTGCTTTATTGATGAACGATATGTCCGCCTAAACAAATTACCGACTCAAACTCTAAATGATAAAATACGGATCGTCATGGCTGTAGCCGCCTCTCTCTCGCGGCTAAATCATGCACCCTCAAGTTGAACATAAACGGTTATACGGCTACAGTTGAATTTATCGTTACTACACTACAGAACTCGTTCAACTGTGCACTAGGCATGTCCTTCCTAAAATCGCACAACCCCGATATTGATTGGCCAACCGGTAAATTAACTTTTCCCGATGGCAGTGAAATAATCTGCCCTACTCAGTCCCGCGAATCTAACGTCGATATCGTTCACGCTAATGCTATGGCTCGTGAAAAAAAGCGAAAAGATCCGAATACTGTATTTTTCTGTGCAATCCTAAAAGAATATGACGCTACTGAAACAACTACCGCGGACCAAATTGACTCCGACATCGCGGAAGTAACTGCTGACCAAAGCACACAATACACTAAACATGTACAATCTATACTGCTTAAGCACCGCTATATTTGCCAACCTCTTGGCTCCCTACCGCGCTCACGCCCTGGCCTCGACCTTCGAAATACCACTAACCGAAAATGCATCTGTTCCGGCCGGAAAAATCTACCTACTTTCACCCGCTGAATTAGAGGAATTAAAAAAACAACTTAACAGCTTCTTAGAGAAAGGTTTTATCCGTGAATCTTTCTCTCCCTTCGCCGCCCCTGTCCTGTTCGCTCGAAAGGCAAACGGCGGCCTCCGCATGTGCATCGACTACCGTCAACTTAACAAATCCACCAAACGAATCGAGTTTCCGGTACCCAACGCGGACATGCTACTCGATATGCTGTCTGGTGCTGCAGTTTACTCTGCTCTCGACCTTGCTCTCGGATACCACCAACTTCGCATCAAAGACTCTGATGTACAAAAACCTTCGTTTAAATGCCAGTTCGGTCAGTTCGAGTTTCTAGTAATGCCCTTTGGCCTCACAAACGCCCCGCTGCCTTCCAACGCTGGATGAACCATGTACTACAGCCTCACAAAAACACCTTTATCCCCGTTTACCTTGGCGACGTTTTAATCTTCAGCAACTCTCTCGACGAACACCTCCACCATCTCGACATCACACTCGACTTATTGGCGCAGCATGATATACGATTACCTAAGTGCTTTTTCGGTAAACACGAGCTCGAGTACTTAGGACACGTGGTCAGCAAAACTGGCCTACGCCCCTCTGATAATAAAGTCTCCGCCGTTAAGAACTGGTCCCCACCGCGGTATGTTCAGCGGGTCCAACAGTTCCTAGGCTTTTGCATTTTTTACCGCCGTTACATAAACAAAATACTCTCACTTAGCTGCACCCCTTTACGACATTACTCGCAAAAATAAAACTTTCGAGTGGGGTGTACGCCAACACACTGCTTTTAATGCACTGAAACACGCGCTCTGCTCTGCCCCTGTACTAATGAAACCTAAAACCGGCCCTGACGCGGAATTCGTCATATCCACGGATGCCAGTAAATACGCCTTAGGCGCGGTTCTTTTACAAAAAGACGATTCCAACAAGTTACGCCCGTGCGCTTACTTTGCCAAAATACTACAACCTGCTCACACAAATTATCCCACATATGACCAAGAACTATTAGGTGTTGTCTGCGCGCTTAAAGAATGGCGTTGCTATATCGAAGGTGCTGCTAAGATTACAGTAATCACCGATCATGCCACCTTACGTCATTTACCAACTCAAGATGCCCTCGGCCGCCGCCACGCCCTATGGCTCTCTGACATTTCACCTTACCTTGCCATCTCAACCCACACTCAAAAACCTATTCTGTCAATACTTTACCGCAAAGGTAGTCAAAACGAAGCCGACGCCCTATCCCGCCGGCCCGATCTTAAACATGATGTCCTCGCCGCTGAGAAAAGATTACTTGACTCCGAACTAAGAGGGTATGCATGATTTTCTCTCGTCTATGTGTCACTTGCAAGTCGACCCCTCATTGCTTAACCGCATTCGCCACGGCTATAGCATTGATACAAATTATTCAGGCCCCCGCATACCTGTCGGTGTCACCTTTGACCCTACCGATAACCTTTATTGGATGGCTGATAAAATTTGCATACCTGCTGCCAATAAACAACTCATGGACTCTATCATACACGAATATCATGATACTGCTGGACACCCGGACGCCCGACGCACTTTACTCAATATTTCAAAAACGTTCTGGTGGCCACGCATGAACAAAGATATAAAACAATACTGCAAACATTGTTCCACCTGTCAACGCATTAAAGCTTCTACCCAAAAACCACCCGGTATATTATCTCCATTACCAAAAGCCTCTCGACCTTGGGAGATTATTTCAATGGATTTTATAACAGGCCTCCCTTTGCAAGACGGCTATGATGCTATTGCAACCTTTGTCTGCACCTTTTCTAAACAAGCCCACTTTATTCCCTGCAACATGTCTATTGACGCTCCCCAATTGGCCAAACTGTTTCTATATAACATCTACCGCCATCACGGCCTGTGCCGTACTATTATTTCCGACCGTGATCCCCGTTTTACCTCCGCATTTAGGCAATCCTTATTCCGCTCTCTCAAAACCAGGTTAAACATATCATCTTCATACCACCCTGAAGCTGACGGTCAAACTGAACGTACCCACCGCACTGTTGAACAAATACTTCGCGCTTTTGTACATATAAATCATGATGACTGGCTGAATGCCCTATCTTTTGCTGAATTCTCATATAATAACTCCACCCACTCCGCCACAAATCACACTCCCTTTGAAGCCGTGTATGGCCTAACCCGTTAACCCCTGCCAGTCTCTTGCGCCAAACCCCGAATATATGGAACAATGATAAGGAATACTTTCAAGCCTAATCATTACATTGCCCGCTTGCTACAACATTTTCTTGGTATTATATATTACCGAATATATATTCACAATGGAATGCCACCCTGTGTTTCACATTTCCCGCCTTCGTCGCTGTCACTCCCCTGATGTTCCACCCGACACTGTCCCTGGTCGAACTGCTCTACCGGCGGATGATTTTATCATAGATCAAATCCTCAACCACCGTATCGAATATAACAACGATAACCTTGACTACTCCCGCGGCCCTGCTCTTCTGTTCCTAGTCCGTTGGCAAGGCTATGACGGATCCCATGATTCATGGAAACCATATGAAAATCTTCGGCGTGTTGACATGCTACACCTATATGCAGACAAATCTCAGCCCGTGCGTGACTTATTCCATACACCACACTACCGCAACTTGCATTCCAAGTATCCGGCCCGCTTCCCATTGAAAATACCGTAGCTATTTTTTCTCCGTGAGGGGAAGGAATGTTAGGACTACACTTAACATTGCACTATACCCACATAACCACTTATCTCATATTATTATCATTTCCTATATCATATCACTACATGCCGTACTTTTGTAACTCTTAATATAACATGTACGCATACCATTTATCATTATCAAGCCCAATCACCGATGCTGCTACTAACAGTCCCCGATGCTGCTACTAACAGTCCCCGATGCTGCTACTGACATTCCCCGATGCTAGATCTCCACAATGCCCAAGGCTGACCGCTGAACTGCTCTGCCGCTGCTATGCCTCTGTGCTGCTGACTGCCGATAAATAGCTGGACCAGCTAATGATTCTGTAACATTCGATACTGTTTCCTCACAAACTTTGCCTTCTTGCCTCTAATAGCATTAGGGCATTATTGTACCTCACAACCAAAGGCTTGTCGACATGGTCCACGTAAGACTGCACGTCAAACGGCCAGGGGCCAAACAAGCTTCGGCCATGCTCCTCGACCCAAAGAAGGGTCAAAACTGCGTCCTTCAGCATCTGTGCTGTGATGGCAGAGATGGGCATGAAGCAGGGCACCTCGCCCGCCTTGAGAAGAATGCCGCCTGTCAAGGGGCAGGAAATCAACACCACGCCACAATACGCAACGGTCATCCCTGACATGATGACGCCGCATCTCGACGTCGGTATCTGGGGATACGTGCCGGGCGTTGTTGTCGACCCGTCTTGCTTGTGTCAGCCGGCTGCCGGGCTAATCAGCAAGAAGTACGAGGACGATGCCCCGGAGCTGGCAATGGATGCCCACCCACAAATCTGCAAAGCTACGTCGAGGTCCTCTTGACCCCTCCAGAGACTCCTCGATGAAGGATGGCTCGGAGCATACGAGCTTCAACCTGACGCGGGCTCCATCAAGATATACGGCAAAAGCTCACTGGCTCTCGACGCCATTCCGAGAACTTGCGAGGTGACAACCGAATATTGCATGTACTTGCATGACTTGATTTAGCATTGCTAGTACAAGACACAAAAAACCGGACGATTTTTACGTAACAGGTCGGAAAGTACTTCATTCAAACCACGGAGTTGTTGCCGTCTTCCGACGTTTTCCGTGCGAGAGCGCTAAATGACAAGAACGTCGCAGCGTTTATGCACAAAACTCGGGTGAGTCACTCCATGCACGTCTGTTGAGACTCCTGGCCACCCAATAACCTAAACATCAAGAATACCCTAAATACGCATGTGACCGGAGGTGACCTCGGTTCCTATTAATGCGGGTGCGGCTCGGATATTAACTCGTTATTCTTGTCGCAGTTGTCTGGTTATCGACCAAGCCTAGGCCCTTCGGAGGTCCTCCGGAAGAGCTACAGTAACACATCCAAGTCGCGCGAAGCGGTCAAAGAGCATGTGGACAAATACGCGGAGAGCAAAGACCCGGATGACCTGAAGTACATGCCATTCGTGACCGCCGGAGACCACATGAGGGAAGTCAGTCAACAAATCATCGATGAGGATCATGTCGCGGGACCATATGACGACCCGCTGAATGTTTGGTGGACTCGAGCTCTTTGTTACGCCAACCTACCCGACACATTCACAAGGTATGTGTAGGTGGTGTTAGTAGGGGATGGAGTCAGGATATGATACCATGCTGATGATAACCGCCGGCTTTTTTATCCACAGGTGCCTAGGTGCGCAACACAACAAAATCAGCAGCACCAGAGCGAATAATACTTTGTACGGCACTGCTATCGCGTTGAGGAGAATCTATGACAACTGGGTCGATGGGTTGGCGAAAAAGGCACCCCACCTGGAACCAGACGAACTTTTGGACGCGGCCTTTGATGCCTTCACGAGCGGCTGCGCAACAACTGTGATTTCGGGGTTGATAACGAGAGAACATCACAGAAAGTCAGCCCCGCGTGGAAGTTGCTGAACTCCTCCGGGATGGACCTCCACGGACCGGCACTGCCCTCATCGGAATCTTCTGAAAGCAGCCGTGTTGAAGTCCGAGACTACGTGGAACGCCATGAAGGAGCTGATGGAAGCGTACCGCGCGCGACTGCAGAATCCCGCACCCAAACGAGAAGGAGGTCAGCGGCCCTCGCGGAGGTGAATGAATCAAAATATCAAAGCCAATAGGCATCAAGAACGCTTTCGCTATGGCAGACGTCCCTGTGCCCAAGTACCACAATATCCATTTGTGTTTGGAAGCCAAGCTCAGTCCACGGGGCGCGGGCATCGCATGGGACATGGGGGTGGATACCACAGATGTCGACGAGGGTTTTCTGGCAGAGCTGACATCTCTACCCCGCTGCCCCGGCGGGGAAAAGTTGTGGAGCCGCGATAGCGTAATTAAGTAACATGATTTCATTGCATAAGCCTGTCGCAGTTCGAACCCAAGGTCACCTCCGTTCCGGCTGTTGTCGCAGATCCAAGATTACGTGTCACACATCGTCAACGGCGACCTCACGTTCTTCCCCATGGGCACCAAGGTCCTAGGTCGGGGCAGTGGTGGTGCCATCTGCAACCTGGTCGAGAAGAATAACCTACGACGCCTTCTGTGGGTAATGATAGAGGCATGTCTAACAAAGGAGGAACATGTGGACTCGACGCCCGTCATGAAAAAAAGCTAGCAACCTTCGCATCCGACCCCCATCTCGCGAAAGTAATCCGATCATCTGTGCTTGGGTTTCAAGAACTATTGAGACCAATCAAGTACGTGTCAAACTAATACACCCTCGTGACATGCATATCAAGTGGTATGATACCATTCTTATCGAATTCCTCCCGAATGCAGGCTCCCGAAGGACAAAACCATGCTGAAGCACCTATCATGTTTACAAGTGCATGGCTCGATGTTTAATACCCGCGAATTCCGCGACCCTCTGCAGATCGTTGCGGTGGAAGCGTGGCAGGAGGCCTTGGCCCAAGCAGGGCGCAAGAGGACGAGGAAAAAATATTATATACTAGGAGGTATATTAAACTGGTGGAGTAATTCATCATCGGTATTATACTTACAGGTATAATTATATATATAAGTTAGGGTATATATTCCCGTACTTTATACTAGTATATTCCTATTATTCCGGTATATAATAATTCCGGTATAATACCAATAATACCGGAATTATTAGGGTATTATTCCGAAAGCCTTCTACCTCTAAGATCCCGACAATCTGGTTGCGCTCTCGCCTAATAATCCGCGATAGCGCGCGCGGCAGTGTCAAGGAGCGGGCGCGCGGCAGTGGGCGGCGAGGCGCGCGGCAGTGGGCGAACGGAATAAATCATTTACATCATGTTTCGGCCGGGACCGCCACGACGGCCGGCATGTTGCTCGCGGGTGGAGGCAGCACTGGCTACGGGGGCATGGCGGCCGCCCCGCACTAGCCTCCCAGCATGTCTCGTAATTACACTGTAATGGCCCGCACTCGCGATTTCCCCACAGAATGGGCTTGTAATCGCCGTATCTACCGTGTAATAGCCACTTTTCTGCTAGGCTCGTTAGTCGCAATGAAGTGCTCTGTTGCCCGCGTTCCATAATTGCTACCAGTAGCATGTGCCATCCCCATAGTAAATTGTACCCACATCGCGCCTCGCGTGGCAACCCGTAATCGTGTGGCACAATCGCCACACTGTACTTCAACGTGTCACAAGCTCCGTGGCGACGCAACTGCCAATGGCCTCAAACCGGCGGCTGAATTGTTGCAAGTCCCGCGGACACTTTACCATGCATCGCAGCGGCCGGAGCGCCAGTGAATCCCCCCCCCCCCCCCCCGCGGCCCATGGGAGCCGCCGGCGCCGTGTAGTGGTGTGCCATGGGACGTCGCAACTCCAAGCGCCGTACACCGGAGGGCAAGGGGGGTTGTACGCCTGCCACGGGGACTTGGGAAGCGGCGACCAAGAGAGTCCGCTGCACATCGCTTCCCGCGGTAACCCGTACCGTAGTGCGAAAACTGCCCGAATATGTTGTATTCAAAATGCCGTTTTCCGCCCACTCAGTTGAACGCGTGCGGGTGCGGCACAGCGCCATGTACATGCCAACCCGCTCGTCACCCTGCCACATTCTCAGTCACAGCCACTCACCGCCCCGCAACCAACCGAAGCACCGGCCCCCGCAGGGGCGCAATGGACCCAAAACGGGACTTTCGGCTGCCTGACGCGGCTGCTCTGGCCTCAAAGGCCAAGCAGTTCGGCATCTCCGTGGCCACCCTCAAGAACATGTACAGTGCGCGCACGCCCACCCACCCACATCCCTCAACTTCGCACCTATGCCGCTGCTTTACTCCGCTTAGGAAAAGTGTCTTTAACGGTCAAGGGACCTAGCCACGTGTATTAGGCAACCTTCTGCCTTAGTGGATTCTCTCCTAGTGTGTTTTACAATCCCCTAGTCCGGTTTCCGTGGATGAGTGTTTTCCTCCGGACACCGCCGCGCCTGTCGCAGCCGGTGGTGATGGCGCCCGTGCTGCACCGTATGTCCGTCACGCCACTGCTCCGTCCGGACACGGTCACATAGAAATGCGGGGCGAGCCGGGTGATGCATCGATGTTGTCGCCGCCGCCATCCCCCCCGCCTCCCTCTCCGCCGCTCCCGTCTCCCCGAAACGAATCAGCGAACCCCGCACCACCTAGCGGCGGGGAGGGGCGTTCGGTGTCGTCTGATGTTGGCCTAGCGGCAAGCATGGCAGCGCAGGAGATGGATGCCGAGCTTCACGTGGGCGATGTCATAATCAAGACGTTCGAGATGCCGGGAGCTTTCTCGGCCAGGTAGCCCCCCCCCCCCCCCCTCACCCCACCCCACCTTTCCCACCTACCCATGTTGCCCTTTCTGACGTCCCGTTACTACTACACCGGCCATAGGCCCACTACCGCCGCCATGTGATAGCCAGCCCTGTGTATCACACAACGTACATGTCGTTAATCTTAGATGTGAGATAACGAGGACGCAGACCCGGCGGATAGGGAGCAAGTGATGAAGGTGATTTACGACGACGGCGACTCGGAAGAGCTAAACGAGTCGGAGATACAACCGCTATACATGACGACAGAGCAGCTGAGCGATTTCACTCGGGTTTTCAAGTATGACTCCATTACCAGCAGCGCTCGAGGGAAGTACGACGACGGGAAGAGGTAAGCATGTATCGTGTTGAAGCCCCCCTCCCCCCCTCACCCCCCTCCCTGTGTGGCGCCTACTAGTCTGTTGTTAACACGATTTCCTCCACCCCGCTTCGCAACAGACGCCGTCAATTTACACCGGTGCCGACGCCACTCTGATGGAGGCCGCGCTCAATCTCTGCGAGTGGGAGCTGAAGCATAACAAAAAGACGGCGGCGTTCGAGAGGCTGTCGAAGCTGCTGAAGAAGCACATGCTACCGAAGGACGGATTAGAGCTTACCGAGACGTGGTACCGGGTGGAGCAGTGCCTGAACGTCCCGGACATAAGGAAATATATCGTTCACGGCTGCCCGTGCGACGAGCATCGGTACGGCCACTCCCCGGATGGTGATTGGAGCTACGACGACCGCTGCCTTCGCTGCAAATCTGACGCGTTGGACACCCGAGTCACTGCGCCACCCACGCACCGCCACGCCTCAACC